>CAJPEX010000211.1:0-138367 GCA_905338405.1 Notodromas monacha | reverse complement strand
CTTTCGTCGCTCCTTTAAAGTATTTTGAAATTTTATATGCTGAGAAAACCTTGGTGTGAAATAACAGGATTCAAACCTCAAATCAATCAAAGCAAGTACTTGAATCTAATGGAGTGGAAAGAGAAGGGCAGGCGTCGATTCGGGTGTTCCGTTTGACCTCTCCGTCGCCCATCCTATTTCCGGATCTGTGTTCAGTCTTCGCGATATGCTTCAACTTTTAGATCTCTGTTCCTTTCATGACCATTATAATAATTTTAGAATTTTGAAGCGAAACATATTATGAAAGAAGTTTAATCGGGTGAGAGGATCGTACCGATTGTGATTGTAGTGCATGATGTTTTCTCTTGCCAATAATTATCATCGCGGAAAAATGTGTCTGAGAGCGTGAAGTTGATTATGCTGAAAACTTTCGATTCAGTTTTTGTTGTTGCGTCTACCCTCTACTGCTGTTTTACTATTATTTTTAATTCAATCTTCTTCGGAGCTTCGAAATTCATCAATCCAAAATACTTCTCGTAGTGAATATTGATAGTGTGGGAAGATATCCAATATCCGGTTAAATCTTTGATGATAATGTTCATGAAATACTGTTCTTCGACTGCACTGTGACGTTTGTGACTACTGTATAACCATTTTATTGATGGGGATTTTTGGATCACTAATGATACTATAACTAAACTTCGATGATTTCTGACGAACTTATTGTTTACCGAACCATTTTTTTCGAATTCGATGGTCAATTTTTCCATGCACTTGCATAATTCCATCTATTCAAATCGCAGTGAACATCTAGAAATGTTATGAAAAGCGACTCTGTCGATTATGCACGCATGCACGGCAATTAATGACTATAGGGCTGTAAACTTTGTGTATTCAGGCCTAATTGCTCCATTTCTTTCTCACCCGAATCTTCCGCATCATTCGAGGATCAGTTTATCTTTGAACCCCAATCATGATTCCGTCGTCCTATCACGATGGATTGATTGGAATAAGATACGCAGGAAATTCGCAGCTGATTGAACAGCGTTTGCCGAAGCAGCGATGATAAGCCACACGCGCACACTTCCGCGAAGGAGGTGCAATTATTTCTCCGGAAACGGAGTCGTGTCGGTGTCATCGTGCGGATGTTGTGTATCTGGGCGTGTTTTCGGACTGGAGCATGGCGATGACTGATCGCAGCCCTTAATGAATGCATGCGTTGGGCAACATGACAGCGCAAGTGTCGTTTCGTTTCGTTTCCGTGCACGACACAAAAACGGGGAAGTTCCTGGGCTGGTGTAAAAGTTCTCCATCTGTCGCTTCGTCCAGGATCTCACGCAAAGCTTTTTTTCTGCGTTTTTTTTTTTGGTAAACCGGGAATGAACGTATACCAGTGGCTCATGTTTTATACATGATGCGACAACAGGAGAACGCAACTGGGCAACCACTTGGTGTGTTCTCATTCTCGTCAAAAGAGGGCTTTCGTGGACTCGGGTTACGCGAACCCGATGCGTGTCCGGATGCGTGCGCCCACGGGTTCTTGTCAATCAGGCTCGCAATTAAAGAACATGGCGCGCGTTTTTTGAGGTACATGATCATCGTCAGACTGATTCTGTTCACGTGATCCTATCGGCATTCATCTCATAGCTTCCGACGCAATTATTCACGAAACTTGAGTTTTTAATATGTCGCTGTTTCTGACCAGCGTTCGCCAACCTTTTCGGGCCCACGGACCGTCAAATTGGCATAATATTATTTGCGGATTGGCAAATTTTCCAAAAGTTTTGATGCGGACTGGAAATATTTCCAAAAGTGTTGCTGCGGACTGGCAAAATTTCATAAATTCTTGCAGACTCGAAGAAGTTTTACTGTACGACTTTGTGGCAGGCATTTAAAATTGTTCTGCTTTTTTGCAAAAATTAAGAACTAATGAGGCAGCTATTGTAGAATTTCTTCAAAAAATTACAATGGTGAGCTTGATCAAAGGTTTCTTGGAATGAAAATTTCAAATAATTTATTTCAGCAGGTGAAAGTATGTATGAAGTATTCTTAGGAGAAAAACCAACTTTGATTTTTTCATGTAACAATGTGAACTACCGCGGTCTTCTCGAAATTTTAGAAAAGGATAAAAGGACTCAATTGCTATTTTTGATACATTTATTATGCTGCAGAAGATCTTCCGCGGACCGTCAAAAACCTTACGGTCCGCGGACCGGTGCCGGTCCGCGGACCATGGGTTGCTGGGGAACCCTGCTGTAGACGATACACGAAAACAGTATCAACGCGGGATAATTTTCCTCATAATGATTTGAGTCGGAGATAGCAGTGAAGTGACATAATTTGTATGCCGAGGATCGTGAAGTAAAAAAATATACATGCGGAATTCAACAGTTTAAAATGGGCTGCAAACACATAAAGTTGTTCAGAATGCCACGTTCAAACGATATTATAATCAACGGGGGAAATTTCATTAATTGATTTATTCAGTGTCTTCAAAATATGAAGACCTCTGCGTTCATGCGAATATTTTCCGCTTTTCACATTCTCGTGCTTTATGACGTCATCTCTGGTCAATACAACAGCGCATCACACAATTTCAGCAAAAACGTGCTGATTGTTGAGGCAAGAATTCAGCAATGATGCCTTACACTGCAGATTTAAATTCATCTGGGAATTCCAATCCAGATCAGAGAACCTCTTCTTACGTCCACGTTATTCTTCAGTCGTTAATTTCAACGAATGCAGTACTTGAATGTGAATTTTTCAAGTGCAATGCAGTAAAATAATTACTGCATAAACTCCTTGATCGCTGGCAAGGGAAGCCAACTTTTCATCTAAAACAGTGAATTATTCATCGTTAGAATATATTACGCCGTTGATTAGTTATTTATTTTTCGTGCAATTATGATCAGAGAAGTTCAACTTCAGTTTTATAACGGCCTTCCAAACCAGCGAACTTCTGTACAATAATTGTGCACAATAACTATGCTTTTCATGTTACCTTTCATTTGTTCTAAGTTATTGTAGTGGCACATGGCATCCTCACTAAAATAATGAGTTTATATCTGAATGAGAAAATCGCGCGAAGTTTGCGGTCTTTTGGATACCTGTTGCTTTACAAAAATTTGCAAGAGCCAATTAAAATGTAGCTGTCCTTACACGCCCCTTTTGTCTGCATATTTCTGTGCATTACCATGTAGGGATCGGAAGTTTAAAATAATTTAATTGCGGTTATTAAATTTCCTGGTCGTGAATTTTGAATAAAAATATCGAGATACGAAATTTGAATTCGACCAAAATAGGTCTGGATTATTGTTTTATTCACTCTCTAAAAATAATTTAAAATAAAATTTGTTGTTGTTGGTGCGAAGAAAAAGAATGGAGATCTATGTAACTTTAAGCAGATCATGAAGATTGTACAACATGCTGACAATGAGAAAAACTCTCGAAAAGCAAACGCGTGATTTAATTCGAAAATACCCGAAGAATCGTGTGAACCGACAGAATGTCAAATCTTTTCCTCGTCTTTTCACAGGACTCGGCAACACGAGCGTGGAGCAAAAACCCAAGATTTGGTCAATCGTGGACACGGCATCCGCGGGTCCCCCGGAAGCCGCAGTAGTGAGCAGAGCACCGAAGCGCCCGCTCGACGTCGACGTCGATGTCGATGTCGACGCTGACGATGACGGCAGCCCGCGTCGCAAGGCCCGAGCAGATCTCCCGGCGAGCGAAAGTGGCTCCAGTGCCCGTGATACCGCCTCCACGTCACAAAATCCGGACAGTCTGTGATGTACCGGCGACAATGCCGTTTCCCATAACAAGGGAAGAAAAAAAAAACTTGGTCACGTCTTTTCACCCCCGGAGACTCGCCAGCATGACGTAATTCCCTGAATTGGTGGAAAAACTGCGATGGGAACGACCGCGCGAAACCCTCCGATTTACCCCAAGTGCTCAGGATAGTACAAAGCCGGCTCGGTTTCGAAAGAAATTTACTATATTATTGTACTGTACTTGTACTTGATTGCAGCCTCGTCCAGGAGATAAGCTTAATGTCTTTCCTAAAAACCCGCTGGCTTCGAACTGGTTTCTGCGGCAACGGTGAGCGGTGACGCAACAATAATTGAAAAGGACTATTGGTGACAAAGGATAATTATTACTACAGTATCATAACAACGAAGATACTCCGCCTTTCGCTCACGATGTTCATGAAAGCCTTTCATTAAAATTCAATTAAAAATCACCTGGATATCTCTTCACTTATACATTCAAACGACGATTTTGTGGAATGTATAAAGTTATATGGAGGATTTTTTGCCGCTTCCCCGCTTCCCTAGTAAGTTGAAACAACTCAAAAATTTGTTGGGCGTAGTTCTACTGATGGAGCTATTTTTGAACATGTTGTCAGCTTGTTAAGCTCGGAAACATGATAGTCGTTGATTAACGACAGCAAAACAAAGGTGTGGTACTTTTTATCATTAAATGACGCAACATGTCAGAGAAAAGCGTTTTCAGTTTCGACCCAAATAGCAAATGATGAACCTTTCAAGGTTTCCAGTACGTCAGCAGTCTGGAGCAGATAAATCACACTAATATGAAAACGAATTTTAAAGAGGGACTTTGCTTTATTGGAAACTTTTCAAAGATTTGCAAAACGTTGAGCACCGTTGTATCAAGATCAAATTGCTCCCATGGATTACTCTCCTGAGTACAGTGTATGTAAAGAATAATAATGATAGAAACGTATATTTTGCCGATTACCGTTCAGGCGAAACATTTGAGGAGCCAAATTTTCGTGTTTTTGATTGTTGTGGTAACCAAAAGAAATGTTTACGCCATATGCTACATTCAAAGGCAGTCGAAGACTGGGCAATGTTTGTGCTACCGAAATAGTGTTAGAAATTCTTCCTTTAGTTTTTTCCATCATAATTCAATGAAGATTCGCCGCGTGGCTGAAACTTGCTTTAAAGACGGCGGCATTTATTGAGTTTGTTATGCTACCCTTCGTTTTGGGATCATCCACTATAGTTCCCGAAATTTTGAACGGAATTTTTTTCGCGCGGTTAGAGAGGCTGATCAAAAAGTCAGCATCAAAAGCACACAGATTCTCAGAAATGCCTGTTGAAAATTCGTCTGAATTCAGCTGTCCGAGAAAGCCCGGTCTGATTATCGCTATGGTGCCTTAGGGTTGAAGTACGCTTCGAGGCGCTCAACGCCATATATGTACATTTTCGGGGATGCAAGGTGGCGTCCATCGGTACCAACAACGATTTCCGTGCTGAAAACTGAAAACGTCTGGGGGGGAAAACGAGAGAGGAAACTTGTGTGCGTGCGTTGCTCGTTAAGACGCGCGACGCCAGTGCCTGAATTCGTGCGAACAAATGATACGTTGTACTGCTGGAATGGTTCACTTAATAAAAGCCCCGATGGGAGCAACTCGAAGTCGATCCCACGTTTTTCATTCGATTCGCACGCGCAGTCCACGAAGTCAACGCTGGTTCGTCATTCGTATCTCATGATGCATCGGCAACTGCCTGTAGATTTTTAGCCTGCGATGTGAGCTTCACAATGCTGGAGCAATTAAGGATCTCGCCAACAGTACCTTGGTGATTGTTTTTGCAGATAGCGCAACGTTGTAACAAGGCAGTAAAGAACAAAAGAACCAAACTGTTCGTTCATGAAATGCCGGGTGGCATTTGCGAGACAACTGCTTTCGGAATGGGATGCGATTTCGACGCGGGGGTCTTTGTCATAAACGCGAATGACCACTTTGAGCCAAACAGACAACCTGCTTGAAAGTTTAACCAAAGGTGCTGTGGGACCCAAGCATTCGGACATTCAGACATACGGGAAATTCGTGCTAAGGACATTTTTTTCAACAGCACAGAAAAATATCCCGACGTTCGAAATTTAATTTTTCAAATTCCGGACAAAGATGTAATTACTTTACATCGAAATAAAGTTCATATTTCGACATCCGGACGAAGTTGGAGAAATTCGTGATGAGGAAATTTTTCGAAAGAACCATGTTTCTTTTGGAAAACGAGGTGCCACCGTAGTCCTGAATCCGGTACCCAAACCCACATTTCTCAATAGAACACGTCCATCTATTCATTCCGAGAGCCATGATTTTCAAATATGTTTTTTAATGAAGATCTAGTTTACGATGAATTAATCAGACAATAATCAAATCACGACAATGTCGTATGTAAATCGACGCTCGAGTTCAATGTGACATTAGATTGAAAGAAAAAAAATCGGAAGCAAAATACATTTTGTATTTTTTAGTTGGTCGGGAGATCTGCTTTACAGCGAATGACAGTAAATCCGAACGATTTAAGGATGTTGATGATCTATTTGAACTTTGCGACTCTCAAAAATTGACTGATATGGATTGAGTGAATGATAGCAAACATGATACTGTATTACATGATCATTTAAAATTTTAAACGATATATGATTTAAAAATCGAGCGATCGAGTTGAATCAGTGGGTATAACTGCAGGGGACATCTCAACGTTACGCTTCTCTCCCAAAAGAATTGGAGCGGTTTTTTTTAATGGAAAACGTTTGAAAGCCTAAATAGCAAATTTTCATCTTCATTCACGGAATCTCTAATATATTATCTTATCTGTTAGGAATCTTGTATAAGCATGTAAGATATTTCAAGTGTCGATTTAAAACGTAAACGCTTCTACTGTATTCGCAAACGACAATCTCAGTTTTCCTCTTTCACGGAGATCTGTGAAATTAGACATGACAATTCAATCGTTTCATTCCGCTTGTGTACAGTATTGTTGCGGTAATTTACGAGCATAACCTCAGGTTTAAAATATTTCATCCCATTCCGCTGGTGATTCGGAAAACATTTCGTCATTCCTAACTCTTATGATCAAATCGCCTGTTTTTCTTCATTTTGAAATCATTGTAATGTGTCTGGTTCTGGAAGATCTCCTGTCATTGTGTGTTCATGTTCATATCTCGCATTCATTTTACAATGGCGGGGAAACATCTCACGATCTAAAAATGAAGAGAATCGGCTCGCCATATCGGAAAAAGGCGACGTGGGAAAGAAGCCGGGAAAACTTATTGTGTAACATATATTTTAAAGGTTCATTGAGAATAAAGGGATCGATTCACTCAACAAGGACGCTGTATTTTTGAAGATCTTTTTTACTACGAAGTGAAGGTACTGTACTTTTGAAATTCGTTTCTGCGCGCAATCTGCAAATCTCCGCCTTCAAGGAAAATGTTGCAATTAGCCAGGTGGAGCGCACAATATTTTTTGTTGTTGAAAAATTCGAATTTTGAAATTCTCCAGTTGAATGAAAGCAATAAATCAGATTTCAACAAGAGTCTATATTATCATCATAATCAGCTCAAATGACCACGAGATCGTCTCAGTCGCTTAAAAATAAATTTAGGAATATAGAAGCAGAAGATGTCGATTATATCCGGGAAAGGTGTTTTATTCAAAATGATTCGTCCTGCTGATCGTTCAGTTGTATTTTTCAATGCGAGAGGAGACATGAACCATTTGTTTCTTTGGGTAAGGGGGCCGCGGAGGCAACATTGCGACTAGTTGTTGTGCAAGTCAGCAAGCTTTTGCGTTAACGGGAGCAACTCCCCCCTCTTGATGGTATCATTTGTCATTGACGTGAGATAATTAAATGGCTAGGATGCAGGAAGTGCAGGTGTCATCACCGGGAAGTGAACCGAACCACGGCCGGGTTCCACGCCACATGCTGGTGCATCAGATAGGAGTACAGTACAATACGCATACGACATTGATGCTGGGTTTTTACCTTCCTTAGACACACAGTCCCTTACTGAAGAGTGAGGCGTCGAAAACATTTGAACATGGCGACGAAAGAAAACATCCGAGAGCAGAATTGTCAGTGAGGATATTCACTATCCATTACACGTACGTAGCAGGTGTTCTTCAATCGTGATAATGAGCTGGCACAACTGATGCTAATCCACTTGAGTCGACACAACTACTTCTCATCAATAACTATTTTCTTTGTCAATCTCTCTCCGAAGATTGCGTAAAGATGAGAGTTCAATGTAATCCGAAAAATTATATTCCATTCTTTGTCCGTTCAATTGTGCTACTGAAACACAGACGCTCGCAGTAATTTAACTTACACGCAAAACCTGTGTGTGTGTGCAACGCTATTGAAGAAATCGGTAACTTCAAATTATTATTTGCCAGATTACAGTCATCAATGCAGTCTTTTGGGTCGTATGCCCTCCTGATGGCAAATGTTCATACAAAACAATTTTCATGAGAAACCTTTCCAGTCATGAGTCTGGAGCAATTTAACGGCATCAAATAAATAATGAAATTATTTACCGTCTCCTAAAATCTAATTTTACTTCCTGGGGTGTTTGTTCAGCTCATTATATGCGAAGTATTTGAATAGCAAAAAGTGTTCGCAATTCTATGGCCTTGTTTCTGTTCAACGTGTCCCAAAGTATCACAATTGAATAATTGTGGATATTAGACAAGAATGAAGAACTTTCCCGAAAGAAATCGGAAACATTTTGAAACTAAGATGATCCTTTCCTGAACTTCAGGCAACTTCAGCATTTCTACACGTGGCTTCTACTTCAAGACCTGGAGGATCAATGGAGATTTAATTTTTCACGGTATTTATTGATCGGCAAGCATTGGATCAAAGGAATATGGTGTGCAATACTTGCACATAACTTAACGGACGGTTTCCGGAATGAACGTTTGTAATTTGAAAGAGAATTTATGCCTTTTCCGAATATAGCTACTTATAAATAATACCTGACATAGGCATATATCTCCACGGTAAATCTCTGGAAAATTCATCCATCCTCAGAATTTTCAGAGAATTTCACGGACATTAGTAAAATGAATTACGAGGAAATTTAACATGTTTATATCCACTGAAAACTTTACTGTAGTTTCAGTAGACGTTTTCGAAAGCGCCTGAGGCACTAAAAAGAACCTAAGGTATACAAACAGCTACGTCATTCGTCCCCATAATTTCACGCTCCTGAAATCTCGAAATAAAGCTTTTAATAAATATTAAACTCCTCGGAGTTGGCCTATATACCTAGTCAGAGTTTCAAATACTGTACTGTAATGAAAATCTACAATCATAAACCCTGAAAGTTATCATTGAAAACTCAGGATGATTGCCATTGAACTGAAATCTCGATGATGTCTATACAGCCACCGAAACTCATCCGACTTGTATGTTGGATGATAAGCGCGTTATTCATGGCTTCGGGAACAAGAACGACGGCAATTGTTCCGATGGCTAGTTCAGGGCATTGCAACACCCAGCATGTCTACAGGTATACGTGATCGAGGAGTGTTTCTCGTATATCAGTTATTGTTTTGTTCAATTCGAGGGCCACGCAAGCGCGAGGTACCAATCCGCGTTGAGAAATTGGCCATTTTTATAACGATTGAAAAACACCCGCCTTTAAAGCAGCCACAGGAAGTATGACAAGGCGGAATAACACCTCTTCTAATCCAAAGCCGTATTCCCTCTTGAGTTCAAGAGAAGCAGGGCCCAGGCTGACGCCCCTAAAAAAACTTCTTCATAGAAGACGACAAAGAGCTCAGTCATGTTGGATGCACCAACTAACCAAACTCCAATTCCCATTTCAATTGCCACGTTAATTACAATTTTTGTTGTTGGAGAGCGTGCCGTAACAGATTTAATCGCAACACTCCGCTTTGACTGCCGCCATGTCCCGAACACGATTCCTCGACACATCCAGTGACACCTTCACAATAAAGCTAAAAGCGAAAGCCGTCGATTCTTCGAACCGTCTCCCACAGCTTCCGTCCTGTGCTGCCTGAGGAACATTGACCAGCGATTCCTAAATGGGATCAGTAAATGAACAGATGTCGATTGCTGTTCATGTGAACTGCCTGTGATGTGGACACTTGGACAGTTATTTCAATTGTCTAGAGAGAATAAAAATATGACGAGTGTGCTATAAGTGGGACGGGAGATGTGTTCTTTTTCGACTGAGTTGTGATTTAGCTGAATAAGTGCTAGTAAACTGCTTCATGCACATGGAAAAAAATTGGTACGCATATAGGATATGTTCTTGCAAATTTTCAGATATTGAGATTGTTCTCAATCTCAAAAGATTTTTGAACCACTATACTGTGTAGTACATTCCAACTATTTCACCTAATGCGGCAGCATTTTCTTCTTCACTGCGGTGTAAAGATAATGATAGCAAAACTGTCTCCTCCCAATCGATCTGAAGCAGGGTAGTTGAAACGGTGTTCATGTGGAATCCTGTGCCAAATAAATTAAAATAATTGTGAATAAAAAAAAACCTTGCTCTACGTAGCATTCTTCGTCGATTTTGTTTCATGAACAGGGATAATGTTCAAATTAAGCGAACGTAAGAATTTTTTTCGCGGTGATTCGTACAGTATTTATTTACAAATTTGCTTCACGTCATTCGATTTGAGACGATGTAGAGAAAAACACTGAAAACGTCTTCGATGTTCGCTTCACGATTCATCTGCTGGTGGAATAGTGAACAGGAGCAGAGATCATCCGTAAGTAATTAAATTATCCGGGGTTTGAAATATTTCGGCTGAGAACTTGAGTTTTCCGCCCCTATGCCCACTCGATCACCTTGTCGCTGCCATGCTGGACACCAAGCTAGACTCGGTTAATTTTCGCTCCACGGATTTCGACATCCTCATACTGAAGTTGACGAACTAACGAGAGATCAACTCAGAACGAAACAAAGCGAAGCAACGTCACAAACACGAGAACACGATGTGGTGGTGGTGATAGCAATGTCCAGATGGCAAGACACCTATAGCCAGGGCCACGGAGGGATCCACGGCGTGGTGTCGAACATGATCTACTCGGCAGTGATTGGAACTCGTGTTGGACAAATAAGTCGGCGATGGTAATAAGACGACATCCCCGTCGCAGGCGGAGATTCTCCCGTGTTGTGTTTTGTCGCCGTAGCGGATCGTAGAAGACCAATTTGAAAACAAAATCATTCAACGGAAACATGGCTGGCAGTCATCACGGATGCACATAACTATACGACATGCTGCTGCTGCTGCCCGTTACGGTGCCCGGAACTTTAAAACAAATTCACTGGAAATTAATTACTTCGCCTTGAGAATACAGAGAGAATTCATAATGGTACGTACGTGATGTATTTTTTCAGGGGAATCCATAATATTCCCAGTATGAAGTTATCTACGACGGTATTACTTAATCCTTCAATAGGCTCTATTTAGCTATAATGTCCATGGATTAACAAAAAACAAAAGCAATACCTAATCAAGAACAGATAGCGCAAGTGATTGCCGATTGATTTCTGACCTTGTGTAATTCAATATAACGGTTATGTACAATGTACATGACACGACGTTAATTTGCCTCTTCTGTTAAGAGTAAAAAAAAAAAGTTGTGTGATTGCCGGGAGTTCGTAAGTTTGTCCAGAAATATTTTACCACATTTTCTAAAAATTCTTAGGACTGGTGACATTTACGTGAATGAAGACTATAGTTGATGCTGCGTCGATGTGACTGAACTACTGACTGTACTCAATGCTTATTGAGTTATTGAACTTCCTTTGTGTCTCACGAAGAACACTTTTAACCACAAGACTGTTTCAACGTCGAAAAATTTTCCGACACATTTTCAAATATGGCTGCTCGACTCATGACCACTTCAATATAAAATATACTGAAGTACTTCTTTCGACCCAAAACGATTTAAACATTTATGCTTGGTTGTTTTATGTGGACAAAACAATGTGCAGGTGCTTGTCAAGGGAAATCGTCCAAGATCAAATGAACCAGTCTTTAAGTACAGCATTGCTGCAATAAGGTAGCAACCAAGGCTTCTTGCCCTTCCCTTGCATATTACAGAAATACAGCTACTGCAATTACGAGAGTTGTTCCACTTTGGTGTGACCTTGTTTTTCTCCAGAATAGGCATGATTTTAAACAGCTTTTTAAATATTTCAAGATTTTATAAGGTTCTGGAAATTTTTGGATTTAATTTTTTAAAATGTACTGCATGATGATAAGTAAAAACTGTCCAGTTCTTATCAGCGTTCTCCAACCATGTCTCAGGGTACTAATCATCTACAGAAAATGAAAGTATTTTTCAACTTGGTGACCTGAATTACTTTCGAGGTTTTGAGTACAGTATCTGGTTAAGGGAGAAAAGCACCAGTGAAGGTTGGAAGATTTGCATGCAGAAATAAACGCTTTGGATTCAACGCAGCAGCTTAGCGCAATTATTGCATATAGCCAGCGAATGATCTCTAGTCTTGTCGAAACAAATCGTGGCAGACAGGTGTACGCTCTTTAAGTAGATGTCGCTGCATTCTCTGTGATCCTCCCAATGGTGGGGTGGGGGTGTTGTAGATACTGGCAAATCTTCATGCCAGAACAAAGATGCTGGTGCTTTTAATTCCACCCTTTTTCATAGCATTTTACAATTTCCTATTGAACAACTTCTATTGGTGTATCTCAATAACACCTTTTATTTGAATTGAATTGAACAGCAATCTTTATTTTCCACTTTTCAGCATTTACAAGGTTCAAGCAATGTGCCCACATTCAACCCCCCCCCCCCCCACACTCATCCAAATACATTCTTCACATCAGAATGGAATACAGAGAAACAAGCTGTACTTGAAAGAAGAGAAAATGCATTTGAAAAAGTCCAACCATGCAAATGTTGTAAATACATACACTTTCTTCCCTTCCCTGATCACAAAAACAAAATATCAATCAAAAGAATTGCAGCATAATGCAATTAATAAACCCAAATTAACTCACAAGGTGTTCAACCTGCTCCCAGATGAGGTTTATTTGATCAAACAATTAGGAGAGAATCTTTGATGAGAAATCATATAAGGTTAACAGATTATCTTGGTCCTCTAAGATTTTTGAAAGAGTCTTTTCATTGAATTTTAAAAGTCCAGAATGTTTTTGAAGCTCACTTCTGTAGCTGTGAAATACTGGGCATTATCATCCTGTTGAATAATTTCCTTCATGCCACTGGTGACTAATTTCTAAAGCGCAATTATGTGATTTCATCCGAAGTAAAAATAAGAACGGGAAATATACAAGAGCACATATGGACTGTCACTGTGCGGCAGAGACCCACTTCAATGTACTGTAAGTGCGGGTCTCCGCACGCCGAAAGTGTGAACCGAAAACTGAACGACGAATGCCTAGGATCATAGGTGTCACTGAACGTTTCTACTGGAAGACATCCTCGTTTATTTGTCTTTCTCCGTCAGAAGCCTCCTTTCAATTGAAGTTTTTGGGATTATAAAACCAACGAAGCGATATGATAAATATAATATATTGGGTTTTTCGATATTAGTACGTGATGCGAGAAAAATAATAATGGAGAAACTATGCGTTAAAAGTATGCAAACAAGACGGCTGAATCGATTGTGAAAATACAGTATATTGGCGAGTCCATTTGAAAGCAATCCCGTCAAAATCAAGCCGCTCACCTGGTCTTGGTATTCGAATCTGACTCAAGTGTTTTGCAGATGTATTTTCAACATTAGTACAGTACATTAAGTTGCTTCATTGTTAGTTTCCTTCAATGAATAGAAAATGACAATTCATATTTCGTGTTGAACTCTTTTTCACTTTCTTGAATGGCCCGATTGTCGGCATTGATTTTGGAATCAAACTTTCGGGTGTTGAGTGTTTTGCGTCCTTCGGATGATCCTTCCTGTGTCTTGAAAATGATTGCTTCAAGTTAGATATCTTAAAATTTCTTGGCTTCGTGTTCTTCAAGTTACATCATGTGAATAATGACGTCTTTTCTTCGTGTCTGACTTTGGCTCAGCTTTTGTGTGTTACACAGTATTGTCTTGCAGTTAATTTCAACCTCTTCGGAAATAATTGCGGAGAAATTAGTTGTATATAGAGCTCAATGAAGCACACGGTTCGGATGCATCGGACTATGGTGCAACCGACTTCTGTAATCATCAAATACAGTACTGAAATCCATACATTGAAAGCGTGTTTCAGAAAATCCGACTGCCTTCGGACTCAATGCCTTCGAAACGAATGCAGCAGCTGAATTAGAGCAGATTAATGCGTAATTTCCTCAGAAGCAGACATATTTCAAGTAGGACAGGAAATTCAAGTTTCCCGTCGGCCGAAGTTGGTCGAATCGCGATGAAGCAAGTTATACCTTCGTGGACACCACTGCTGCTGCCGCCGTAGTTCGGTCCCGGAGTTAAGTCAACTCTGCCTCACCCCTGCATAA
Organism: Notodromas monacha; assembly: GCA_905338405.1. NCBI lineage: Eukaryota > Metazoa > Arthropoda > Ostracoda > Podocopida > Cyprididae > Notodromas > Notodromas monacha. Next base: position 124,103 of record CAJPEX010000211.1, on the reverse strand, counting down.
AAGCTGATTTCATTTACAAGTTTCGCCTCGAATAATGAAAAGTGACAAGTGCGGCGTAATTTCGCCTGCCCGTCTGCAGTCTCTCCGCGGGTTTCCCCTCAATTCAGCGGCGCTGCTGCGAATGTGCCGCGGGGAATGAACCATTGTTTTCTGCACAGTTCCCGTGTCTTCTCGGCACAAGTACAAAGCGTGGAAGTGGAACTGAAGTACTGCATTCGCGAATTCAAGCAAGAAAATAACGTTCGTCTTGAACGCGAACAGAAACTGAAGTCTATGTTACACACGAAGATGAAAAAACTTTCTCGCACGCATATGCTCTGATTTCGACAGCCTCAGCGATGCAGCTTGTAATTGTCCGTTATCCGTCTGGCTAAAAGAAGAACTGAGCATTTACTTCAGGTATTCAAATGCTTGAAGTCTCTGAGAAATATTTTTGAATAATCAGTTAATCAATCTTGGAGCATATATGCGAGTAGGTGCAGGTACAATAAAGTACCTTTACTGTCATTTTTCGATTTCGTTTAATTGAACTCTCATTTTATTTTGTAAAACCACTGCCACGGAAATTTCAATATCAAGAAAACGCGATTTTGTGTACTTTGTACATGGAGCAGAAATCACGAAGACGAGCATTCACGCTGAGAGTTTGTTTTCAAGTAAACAATAACTGAGTTCTGCTCATTCTAAGCTGCAAACGCAGAATATTAAAAAGTATCTAAGCGAAAGAATATCCATCTTTTTCCTGCGTTTGAAAAAGGCCTGTCAATTTTTTCGTACATCATCGAGCAAGTGCAGCAAATTTTAAAATCGACTCTAAAAGTAACGTGTCGTCAATAAAAAATTGCGATGGAAAAAAGATTTGCAGGGCTAAGGACAACAGTAAAAACCAACCAAACCTTCACCTGAAGAGCCTGATGCTAAATGTTGTTATTTTTATGTTTATATAATTGTATAAATTTTGGGACCTTGTACGTAATTTAACGTATATGAAATATGAATTGCGGTCGTGGTCACCTTCACGCTTCCTGATTGTCTCTTTTGTACTGTGAACTGTTGTTCTTTAAATTTTAAATTCTTGCAATAATGACGCTTCCTTTTCTCTTCGAGTTTCCCGGCGTACTGTGAGTTTTACTCATATTTGAAACAGAGTTTGAATTCTTTGGTTTTGATTCGCCACATGATGGTGCAGGATGAATTATACTGTTCGACTACCGCATGTCAGCAGTTCAATAATTCGCTTATCTGCAAAACGCACAGGATAATGATCAATGGAACAAGGGGTTTCCCAATCGGAAAAAGCCCACGTTTCGAACAGCCACGAAACAAAGCGAGGTGACGACAGGGCGATTAGGCAAACCAGAATCCCGGCGCTTAGCAGGAGATTCCATAAATCAGGAGCGCTTTATGCGCGACCTGCCGGGGCCGGATGCGAGGTCGCCTTCGCGTGGACTGCGTTTGACACTGGTGGCGGCGAGTGTGCGGCGCCATTAATAATGCATACACGAGACATGAACAACAGTTCATGAACAGATACTGTACTCGGTATAGCGTCGGGCCCCGCGGAACATGAACGGATCTGTCTCGGGTGTGCAGGGCAATAAATTCCCCTTCTCGCAGGGTTCTTTTGTTGTTGTTGTTACGGGTGTTGAAAATGAACTTATTTCGAGCAAATCGTTTCAGCTTTGATGGACTGCCGCTCTTTCCACTACAGTATTTATTTCATGCGTCTGACCACAGAATTAGGATTAAAGGGTGTTCTTGAAAATAATACCGAGATGAATTCTCCGGCACGCAAGGTTCATCTTCTCCATAAATAGCACCTGTCTTTCAGAGCCTAATACTGAATTTCTCGGGAATGAAAAATTGGCATATTATGTTTGATCAAGTACAGCTTGAAGTGCAAGCAAGTGTTCCATTTTTAAGTACGGTATATTGAATTTACATCGTCTGCTTTTCAGTCTCGGAACTTTTTCCACGTGAACCGTGTCCATTTTGATGCCCATGGATATCCATGAGCATCAAGGTGTTGCCTTAGTACCAACTACCATGGACATAAAACGTCTGCAGCTTTAAGGTCTGCGTGGGAATTCATGGTACATTCGAAACAGAAACACTATTTTAATACTGCTGGTGATTAATCACCGTTTAACGTGCAAACGCAGTTTTTTTGCGAATTAATTCTTTTTAAAACTGCGCATTTTTTGATTGCGTGAAGCTAGCCTTTGTGAGATTTGGTAAGCGAAGCTCATCATTATCATCGCGGAGACTTTCAACTTTTGGAATGAGAAGTTGACTACAAATCTAAAATAATAAGGGGGATACTCTCTACAACGATTTTGTCTGCAAAGACATTCTCCACGCAAGAATTTTTTCACCATAGAATTCTCAACCCATGTTACAAGGATTCTCTGCAGCGAAATTCTCTCTACAATAAATTGTTTCTGGTCATCGCTTGAATTTTGTCGTAGAGAGAGAGTCCCTCTGATGATGGTAGACTCTGTGCAACGATTTTCACTTGTCTGCTCCATACGCGGTTCTCTTCCCATGTTCTTGGGGTTTTTTGAATCTAAATTCACTCTAAAATGTTTTTTTTTTCGTGGTTCCTCGAAGTTGGTCCTGGTCCCTCAACTCTGTACAACGAGATTCTATGGACCAGGAAAAATTCGTTGTAAAGAGAGCCTCACCTGAGTAGATTCTCGTTACAGCGAAGCTCTTTATTTTACAGATGGATTCTCCCTACAACAATCTTTTAAATTCTCTGTATAACGGAATTTTCTTCTACGTCTCATGGGGTTCCCTCTCCATGTTTTTGAGGTTTTCTACGACAAAATTTTCTTTGCGATGAATTTTGTTTTTGGTCCCTTGAATTATTTCCTTGCAGAGAGTCCGCAAGCATTGTATCTTGTTATTTTAAAGGATGCTGCAGAGTGGGTTCGTCGTTTTTACGTGCTCCAAAAGTCAACTTGTGCGCATTCCTGGTACACTGGTCTAATTGCGACAAGGAAGCTTTCGCCACCATACGATGCACATCAATTAACGACCCTGACAGAGCATATCTTTTCCATCCACCCGGCATCATTTACTTGCTGTAACACTGAACCCTTCACGCGTCTTCTGACGTGAGGCATGGCTCAAGCTTTTATGGGGCGCACACTGACGGCAGCGCGGCTCAGGCGCGAATGCGTTTCTGCAATTGTCATTGTGCACGATCGCATTAATCACTTCCAGCAAACAGTTACTTGTTCCGCTGATGGGACGTTTAACCGGCCTTTGCTTAGGCAGCGCACACGACTAAGTACGTATTGCGTTAGAGGGTACTTTAATGACAATTAGCGACGTAAAGACGAGGTAAATCTTGCGTGAACGGCCCACTACCATACTGAGAGACATTCGTCATCAAATTTCGCAATAAGGTCAATTAAGCTTGGTACTCTTTTCATGCAAAAAATATTGTATTCTGTTTCCTGATTTCGCAAAGCAACAATTTTCAAATGGGAAGCCCACATTCCTCAAGTAGATTTACAGAATAACATCACCATCACTGTGTCTTATTTTTATTTTATTTTTTACACGTACAATAATGCTAAAATTGTCTTCAGAGTAAATCGAACATATAGCAATGTGACATGAGACAGCATAAAAAATTACGCGCGAACTTTTTTCATCAAAAGGCTGAGTGATTATTTTCTCCAACGTGAAATCAATATTTTTTTGCAGATACTCTGCTTAAAAATTATTTTTGATCACTTTCATCCAGGATTGAGCCTTCAAGACTATATAATATCGCCAATAAAACAAACGTACTGTGCGATCATTCCTCGCAATAGCAGTGCGTCCATGAAAATTGCGGAAGAAATCTGGCTATCTTTTGAGGTTCCGAATTCTATGAAGCTCACTGAAATGCGCAGCATAAAAAATAAAGGTTGTGCTACGATCATTCGGATTGGTGCGGTTGTTCTATCCGCAATCTCCAGGATGAAGTTCAAGGGTTCTGGATCTGTTGCAGTTGAAATCAGTGCAGAAAAAAACAAATCGAGCCTGAAAAAATTAAGGGACAATATTTTCACATCTTAATTTGAAGACAGTATACAGACAGGAATATTTCAAGTAAGTTTATGGCTTTGTCACATCGACTGGTTTTTGAAACGTCTCCGTCATAAAATGGAGGTAAGCAAAGATCCATCACAAGTTGAAATTATTTGTGTTCAAGACGAGTCGACATTGTATATAGCAACGACGTTATACACTTCACCAAGTTTTCTTTCGTTGGTATATGATGAAGGCCACGAATAGAAAAGACTAATTGGACACCTTTTCAGTTCAGTAGAACAGTGGACAGTATCCGGTTTTTGAGCTTGATTCGAAGCACATTGTTGCATGTGGTCCGAATAAGGAAGGGAACTAAGTTAGAATACTACACTCAGAAAAGTGGCAGATTTTCCCAGCAGATTGCCCACTTTCTTCACAAAGCTTTCAATTCCCTATGATGTCTATACATTACCACTTTTTCATAAAATCGATGCCTATTATAGCAGGATGATGACTATTGTTGCTTTCTTCCTGGAACCATGGGAGCACAGTGGGGGCCCGAGATACGGACGTAATTTGTGCTTGGACCTCGTCCTTATGTCCGATTACGTTTTTCCGTATACTTCAACGCAAACTTATTTAATTGGGTCTGGTGACGATCAAAAATTCGGAATAGGTCCCTCAAAAATTGAATAAAATGGTTTCCCTCAATAACTTCAAGATACAGAAAACTGCAGAGGAAAACCTCGTAGAAGCTAATCCATTGGCATCAAAAGAAAAATAATAAGTCTTGCTTTACTGTGCACAGACTATAGAAAAAACTGAGAAAAAATTAGAAAACCCGCCTGCTTTCGACTATGAATCAGAGTAAATTCATAATGAAATGTATTTTAATTTTTTTTTCTAATATGGCTAGCTTCATTTGTTCAAGAGATACAGTAAAAAATTTAACTCCAATTTTTCTGGAAACTGACAGCACAGTGTTCCTATCTTGAGCCATTATTGTCCAGGTGTTGGTGCAGATTTGTTGTTGTTGTCTCAAGTGTTCCTCGATCAAATCGTCCATTTTTCGGCGCGTCCGTATGTCGGGGTCTCACTCATGCGATGCCTCATCGGTGCCATCAAACTTCGGGGAGTCCCTTCGATGGGCGAGGCGTCATACGGAAAAGCGGCTCAGTGAAATATTCGTTGGCAAGGAGAGTTCATAAAATCGATGCCTATTATAGCAGGATGATGACTATTGTTGCTTTCTTCCTGGAACCATGGGAGCACAGTGGGGGCCCGAGATACGGACGTAATTTGTGCTTGGACCTCGTCCTTATGTCCGATGACGTTTTTCCGTGTACTTCAACGCAAACTTATTTAATTGGGTCTGGTGACGATCAAAAATTCGGAATAGGTCCCTCAAAAATTGAATAAAAATGCTTCCCTCAATAACTTCAAGATACAGAAAACTGCACAGGAAAACCTCGTAGAAGCTAATCCATTGGCATCAAAAGAAAAATAATAAGTCTTGCTTTACTGTGCACAGATTATAGAAAAAACTGAGAAAAAATTAGAAAACCCGCCTGCTTTCGACTATGAATCAGAGTAAATTCATAATGAAATGTATTTTCAATTTTCTTTCAAATATGGCTAGCTTCATTTGGTCAAGAGATACAGTAAAAAAAAATTTAATTCCAATTTTTCTGGAAACTGACAGCAGAGTGTTCATATCTTGAGCCATTATTGTCCAGGTGTTGGTGCAGATTTGTTGTTGTTGTTGTTGTCTCAAGTGTTCCTTGATCAAATCGTCCATTTTTCGGTGCGTCCGTATGTCGGGGTCTCACTCATGCGATGCCTCATCGGTGCCATCAAACTTCGGGGAGTCCCTTCGATGGGCGAGGCGTCATACGGAAAAGCGGCTCAGTGAAATATTCGTTGGCAAGGAGAGCAGAGCGAAAAGGACATCGCGGATCACACTGAGATGCCGAGTCCCCGTTGCGTTCTTGCATGCACGTTGTGGGTGTCAACATCTTCCGCGGCTGTCAACTGCTGTCGCAACGGGCAGTCACGGGATTGAACATCGAGGTTCCCCCGGTGCCTCGTGGCGCGGCACGGGCGTCAAGACACTGAAGGCTTCATTGCAAGTGACGAGAAGGCGTCCACAGCTGTTCCCGGGGATAGTGCTGCTCGAACCAGACGCTGAAACCCCCCGGGCAGGCGGATTTCAGGTATTCTTATGCTCCAGGAAAGCGATGCCATGTTTCTGCCAAGACGAAAATTTATTACTGATCGGGTATGGTATATACGCTTCGTCTTCCGGCGGAGCGGACGTTTCAGATGCAAATGTGCTTGTCACCCCCGAATGAAATTTCCCGAAATCATTCCTTTTCAGTTGACCGCGTTTCCTCTTCGACCAAATTCGCGAAAGCCGCCATCTTTGCGTCGCTTTTATAAAACCCGCGATCTTGGAAAAGCCATTTCATAACAACAACAAAAAAGCTTTTTGGTCTCCATAAAAAATAATAATTTCCTGGTTTGAGTCTGACAAGCTTCAAACCCTTTGATAATTGCTTCATGCTCAGCCCATGTTTTAGAAATTCAGAGCAAAAAAAGGTGATAGCCGCCCTGAAAAATTTCAGAAGAAATGGGAAATGATTTTCTTCAGTGAATATTAATTTGATACCGAGCCTATGAGCTCCATGATTTTTTTTCTTTCGATTTTGTGAAATACTAGAGTACACTGGAGAAAATGCACAGATGTGTTCTGCGAGTGGATTTTGAAACGCTAGGATTTGTATCGTTTGCTCTTGACGACGCGAAAAGGATGCTGGGTGGTTGCTATGTAAATCCCGTGAGTCCTTCGTCATTCAACCTGAGGACTTGAAACTGACGCACCACTTTTCAGCATCGTCGGTGAGAAGAGATGGAAAAAAAAGAAAAAGTCAAAATGAAGCCGGCGGAAATAAGGAGAAAGCAGTGAGAGGGCCCCTCGTCCGCAAAACTGCAACATAGCGTCCCGTGATCTTCCATCAGCAGCACATCTGGATATCTACATATGCCAACAGCACATGACTCACCCCTCGTCGCTGTGACGAAATGTCGAGCATTTCATCTCCTCAAATCGCTGCATGCTGCCGCTGTTCGGAGGAAAAACGCTAAAAATCGCTCAGCGTTTCCGCTGCGGGATTTATTTGCAGCGCAAGTGGCACTCGGGGCGGCGATTTCTGAATGCGGGCGAGCGAATCCTTCGGCAATGTCATGTCCGAGATCGCGACCAGTAGGCTTCTGTTCCCGCTTCTTCACTTGGTGCTGTTTCGTTGCAGGACCGACACACATCCCTGAATATTGATACAGGTTTTCGAAGCATGGTTCGCGAGAATCGGAGCCACGCCTTCTCGGAAGCTATATAATGTGGCAAATCTATCATACCCTCATCATGCATGATTTCTCAAGTGATTCCAATTCTGTCCCGAAGTTCAGTCAAATTCACAGAACAATCAAAAATCGCACGAATTGGAATACTGTGATCTGAACAACTAAGAATCTGCCTTCCATAATTTACTTTGAAATTTGACACTAGATACGCTTCCAAAATAAAATCTGAACACAAGAAAATTCAGCGCATTTTTTGCGGATAATTTGTAAAATTTGCCACAAATAAATGTTTTGCCAAATCGCTTGTAAAAAATTATATTGAGGCGGGATTTTCTTACAGGTGTTGCCCCAGAATCCAACCCTAATCCGTTGCTGGAATTGTGTTGAATACGCAAAGTGGTCAAATTTCAAGACAACATCATATGGCATGTTTTCTACATGGATTTTGATGTTTTGTGTATCTCTGCTGGTCAAATTGCAAGGTACCACCTGTATCCTAAAAATACTTGGATAATACTGTATTTCCATCTTCTTACATAGATGCATGAATTGTAGAATTTGGCTGATAACATTTATAAGCATGACTTGTTTTTAGTGATATAGGTGCTGGACTCTCTCTACAACAAAACTCTAGGGACCAGAATTTTTTTTTTTGGAGAATTCCTTAATAGAGTACCCCTATAACATGTGGAGAGAACCCTAAGGAGCAAGAAATAAATTCATTTTACAGAGAAAACTGTTTTAGATAAGATTGATCTTGAGAGAGTCCACCCATACTGTTTTAAAATTGAATGTTTATCTTTTTGCGGAATGCACTTCTTGGATGTAGAGGAGGAAAATGGTAATCCAGGTGCTTCCTGCAGTTGATCAGTGCTGGGGTCACTTCACCACTTGAAAGATGCAAAAATGTTGCGCAAACCACAGGGTGTGATGCTGGGGAACCTGGAGCAGCAAAGAAAACACCAGAACCTGTTGTCGCAGGGCGGACAAATACCCAGCAAATTCAATCATCCCGCGCAAATAAGGGTCCGAATGAAGAAAGCGATTGTGGCGTGCAGCGCAGCGATCCAGAGCCAAGTCAAACCAAAATTGATTACCGGGCCACTGGAACCGCGGCGCTCGTAATCACAGTGATTAGCGAGCTCACGGATGGGATGGGTTCACAAAACCTTCGCGCCGCCCCGGGAGCCGCCGCAGTCTTTTCATATGTATTTTTTTTTTTTACTTTTAGTGATCGGCAGCAGAAGGAAGCCCGTGTCGTGCACAAATACACAATGCACTCATGCCCTCGAAATTGCCCCGCGATGCTCGCCCGTGTGAGAAAACATCTTGATCCACCACTAAAATTTCACTCGCTCCGTAATCACGGTGAATTTCACCTGCAGTCTGCTGTCATGCAAAGAAATGATTCTGCTCGGAACTTCAATTCCTTCGCGCGGAATTAATTCCCGGTGACCGCCTTACTGCGGCTTTTCCTCCAGGAGCTGCTGGTAAGAGGTCGAGTCCAGCAGCTGTAATTTTATTTTTGTTGGTATTCTTCATTTCCGTCCGTGAGCTGCAGATGCACATTTCCTTTGTGGACTCGCAAACGCTTTAGCTTTGTTCATATCGGGATATAAAGCGTAATTTGAACTTATTATTTTATGACGGAAGGTCCTGACGAAGAGGTTTGTAATTCTTCGACGAGAACATGGCACGATTTCAATCTTTACGTCAAATCTAAGTGGCATTTCTGCATGAGAGCCCGTTGAGAAATAAGATGGATGAAAATAAATTTCGTGATGATGGGAGTATGTTATCTAACAAGTAGATTCTTCTTAGAAACGTTGCAGTAGGTATGCGAACTTTTTTCTTTCAAGGCCAGACAATTATTGAGAATGAGTTATTATGGGACTTATGGCGCAAAACTTCAACATACTGTACAGTATTTCTCGTGTTACTGCGAAAATTTCCTCCTGTATTCTATTCTGCATAAAACGTTTGAGGGAAGCTTCCATCCCTGTGAAGAAAATTTCGAAAAACACTCATTTAGTAAAAAAAAAGTAACGTTTCTCGAACTTACTGAAATTGAATTAGGTCCGTTGTCTGCGTTTCAGATGGCCAGTCAAGACAGGTCTTTTTAAAAAAAAAATTTTTTGGACGCTTGAATTACATGCATGTTCTAATAGTGAAAGTTTGTGGGCTAGAAATTGAACATATACACTGATCAAAGCTAAATTTTTGTCGGAACTACAGTACCTTTGTTCACGATAAATATTTTAGAATACATTATCTCCCAACTTATTGTGTGTTTTACTATGCATAAGACATGCAATCATGAAGCCTGAATACACCCAGTGGGACCATCAGAAATCATTCAATGTACTACTTGAATGAATGAATGAACAGAACACTTCATTTGCCGCTTTTCAGCGTTCACAAGGTTCAATCAAGATTTCCACAAACAAACCCCCTTCCCACCCAACCCAACTTTTACTACTTATACTACTTTCACTACTTATGTACTACTTTTAAACAAAAATTTCGCGCACTTTGAATATGATGAATTGATGATAACCATGCAGGATGGGAGTTGACAAGTGAGGTGCTGACAATGTATATTTGAAGGTGAAGTACGTTAGAGTATATCAATTTCATATCGCAACATTCAAAGAAGTTCGATGGACGTTTAATTAAAAAAAACTATATAAAATGTACAGTATATGAATGCACCATATTCATGAAACAACTTCGGAATCAAATTACGCAGGAAGCCGTAACACGAGGCTTTGAGTACAAATTCAAAGAGCTGTGAAGCTGAGGTTCTACATATATAGAGTTTTAGACCAATAAACGGAAAGAAGAAAAATATTCCGAAGGTTGGAATAACGAAGCATCCATTCTAGTAAATTATTTGCTTGAAGTTCACAACTTGATTATGATTCAACTCGAAGTTTAGTTCAAGGTTTTAGAATGTCGCAGTTCATTAAGCTCCATTCTGCCCCTCGCATCGCAAAAATATGCAAGGAACTGACGAGCGATAAACGCTTGTAGAACAGCTTCTAATTTAGCTGATTACTTGAATCTTTCCTTCAAACATAATGGGTACAGCAGTACTACCAAGTACTGGGCCAACTGCGTCGAGCTGATTCAGGTACAGCGTCTCCAGGAACGGAATGATTTAATACAACGGCTCAGTAATCGGGAAATCCCCGGGGTTGTTCAAGAGAGAGGAACATGACGCCAGTTTTAGTAATCGTGATCCTGGCAGGCAATTAAGCCCAGCGTGCCGCCGTGAGTTCGGAGCATTCCGCCGTCGGCGATCTAATTCCCAAGGACCATCCAAGACACAGTTTGCTGAGTACTTGGCTGCAAGTACCCGCGCAGAGCCTCTAAACCTTTGAAGAGGGGTTAATTCAATGGAAATAGCGTCCTTGACCGGAGAATCCACTGGATTTTCATGGATCTTGACAGAAACAAAACACCGTGGATTAGATTCCCGAATTTCTCGACCGAAGCACTGGACAGACAGAAGGAGTCAATGAAATTAGTGAATGTCTTATTGCTGTCCTTTTTTCCTCCACAGATGAGTGTCATCGCACCTGCTGATTTCCTCTAACTTGGATCTTCCACATTAAATATGGGAGATTGATATCTTCCATATTAAACAATATGCAAGCGTGCGATGCCACGTGCATTGCTGACGCAAAACAGTTGAATTATTCGAAGAAGTTCTGCCCTCGAAGATTATCTTTTTGACGTTCACACAAGAATTAGAATGGGTTCATCATCCTTGATTTTCCGGCAACTCAGCACTCCACGGTGTTGAATTTGCGATGCAGATTCAACACGAGCCATGAAGTTTCCTGATTGCCTCAAGGGTGTCGGTACTCCTCATCAAAACAAAGGCGTTGGGATTGAAAAAAAGGAAGGTTTTTATTGGTCTAGGTATGCGTTACGCCTCACGTGCTCCCGGTGAATAACTTGAACATTGACCACAATCGGGGCTTCGTCATTCCGGGAGCATTAGCCACGCATCACTTCACTGAAATAGGCAAAAAACGGCGGTCTTAATGCGTTCCAAGGTGTCGGCGAAATTCGAAGCACGGAATCGGGCGGAGATACCATTGGTTTGTCCACGCGGCACGAAAATGGAGTCATTCCTCTCGATGCTTCACGGTCGTTTGAAAAGAAAGAAATGAAATTGAAGGATAAAAAGGTCCCTCGCATCAGGTTACATTTTCTTCGACCTTTCACAGTACTGATTTCATCTTTCACATTCTGAAATATAAAGCGTTTCCCTCTTCGGCCAGCATCAGATCGTCTCACAGTCTACCAAGCAAAGCATGACATACCAGGACTGATTTATTGGATACGTTTCAAACTTTCCCGGATGAGGCGAACACTAGAAATATCGTAAGAGTAGAATAATCCTTGACTAGCGTGAACTTTTTTGACAGAAGTCATCGAAGGATTGTGAGTCGAAAAGCAGTGTCAAAGGCCTGATTTGTTCTGCATTTTCGCTTGAAGCCAGATTGCCATCCATTGGTTCACAGAAAACATCGTTTGACGCTCATCTGGCGAAGATTGAAATGACGGGTTCGAAAATTATATTGATGGACTGAAACTCATCAGAGACTTTTGGGGAATCAGTAAATTCGAAGCTCTCGAGGCACCTTTGCACGAAATGTTACCCGCAATAACTGTGTGCTCATTTCATGTTTGAAGTTAGAGGGAAAAAATTATAATACTGCATTGTATAACTGTTTGTTCCACGGTTGATGAATGATCCGGGCTTTCATCAGCCATGCTCAAATTTCAAGTCAATCAGAGCAGAGGAAACACGGGCAATAAAAATATATATTGATTTATTGAAATATAAAAGAAATATTTCAATAAAAATTTAAGTTTCAAAATAATATTTACGGGGAATCACTGTGATACACACCGGAAACCAACGGACTGCTTTAGTTATGCGTAAATGATTCGACATGACCCAAAAATTAATTTAATACAAAGAAATGGACAATACAAACCTCTTCAAAAACTTTGAACACGATTTATAGATCAGCAAAAATTTTAAAATACCGATTTGAGTCATCGTCCCGAAACTTTCAAAGACTACTTTTCTTACAATTTTATTACTTGGACGAAAGTCACCACTCCGGCTGATACAAGTTCTTATACTGCTCATTTTCAATGCGAAGAATAAATCAGCACCTGAGAGCGAATTTTACGAATACAGTACTGTATAGGATTGGGGGTTTCAAAATATGGAAGCTGTTGGGTTCATGATTTTTAAATTCCACGTCAATGGACCGCTTCATCGCGTTCGGATTTTCATGGAGAACGGATTCTTCTGCTGCTCGTAAAATGCGTGAGAAATTTGACGAGGGGAAGTCAAACCCTTCGCGACGAGGGAATGCGGCGAATTTCCAGCAAAAATCGATGAATGTCCTTTTGATCAACCGGGAGCAGGAAGGGTGAGAAAAATATGACACGAATGCCCGGCCCGGGACGTGGGCATAATTGGGGAAATTCTTCGATTACCGGTGACACGTAAGCGATGTATGGGGGGATTAGCCTATTATCGCTCCGAGGGAAGAAATGCGAGCGACCTGATTCAAACCCGGTGGCATGTTGGTACAACAGGCAAAATCCGCGCACAACAGCGAGGGCGCCGGAAGAAGAGAGCGCGTGAAATTTGTTATACACCGATTGAACGCGCGGAATAAAGCGCCCAGCTGATGTATGTTGAGGAATATCGGATTAGTGCTCTCTCGCCCGTCAGGAAATGTTTTCTAAAGCCCTGTTGACAATGGACCCGGAAAATCGCGCTCAGTCAATCTCGGCGCTTTACGGAGGTGATATACGAGGCGGGCGAGAATTAAACCGGAAAAGGCCAGCGGCCCACCCGTCCCCTGCAAGCATGTTTTTTTGCCGCCACTTGCGTCAATAAGTTGCCAGCACCCGGCCCATCGTTCTTCGCACAGCACAGTACTGTACCTGCGTCTCAGTCACAAAGGCTGGATTAGCTGCAGCGACACTCGCGCTCGGTCCCGACAAACGATCGCAGTCTCATATCACGAGGGCATGGAACATCCTGTCTTTGAGAAAATACTGCATGTCTTGTATGTGCTTTCCAATCGGACCTCCGGCGTCTGGAAAAAAAGAATCTGCCCCGAGAAAAACATAATCAGATTCTCCCCCGTCATGATGCCAGCACATTCCTTGTTTAATCGAAAAAAAGACCCCATTCGTCGACTATAAGCCAAAGTTCTCTTCCTTATTTGGTTTTTTAAGCCGTATCCTCAAAATAACCCCGATCACTTCCCGGAAATTCGGATTTGAGGATACTGTATCTCATTTTTCTAAGCGGAGTACAGTATAGGAATGCGTGCTATATCCTGTGCAGTAGACAGACGAATTTGAATCTCTCCTAAACTTCTTGCTCACGATTTTTCCGTAACTCATCTGCATTGAAGAGCACCAAAAAGAATGCTTCTTACCACATCAACATTAAAATTTGAAAATGATTCCAAATATAATTGATGACTTATCGTATTAATTCAGTATGAGTATTTTGAATGAAACGATGCCTCATAAACAGCAGTGAACTTGTTTCGGTGAAAGAAATATCCAAGACGTGTCGAAAATATGGAAATAAACGGTAAGAAATGGGGGATCGATTAGAATAATAGAGTAACCCTTCAATTTTCAAAATTTTAACATTTTCAATTCGTAATTCAGATTTTGAGACTTTCTGAATGAGCTCTGACCCACAATCTCAACTGAACTCGAGAGGGAGACAAAATTGTGACGATTTCGTGAATGAATTATTGAAACCATTGTTTTTAAAATTTCTGTATAAAAGGTTTTTTGGCTTATTCTCTCAGCCCCATTATCACGTAGTGTTAGCACAAAGAAAAATAAATAAAAATAACAAGCAGAGAACTCGGTTTTTTCGACCTTTCCTCGCAACAGCAGCCATTTTTTAAAAATATATATTACTTATGATTGTCATTGATAGTTGTTAGTACTGTGTGAGTGAGAAACACATTCACGCAGTGTTTTCGCCCATTCTATGTCAAATTTCCCTGTGTTTTTATTTTTTACTTTTTACCATCTCCTCTTATTAATATACTCGCATTAGAAACCTTGCCAAACGTACAACAAGTTTTTGGGCAAAGTAATTTTTTAATTTGTGCGCAGAAATAAAATTAAAAAAAGCAATAATGCCACAACGTCAGCCAAAAAATGAATCTTGAAACTTCAGAATATTTGCCAACAGTTTGTCTCCGGATGTTATTTCTTGAAAGGCAAAAATAGCCTTCGTCTCATCGATCGTGGAAGAAGTGAAGGCTTGCCTGCTTAATGGCCTGTTCTGAAGTAATGTACACCACAACAAGAACATTTTTTTTCGGAAACACAGTGACGTGAGAGCGAAGATCAAAAACACCGTAAACCATCTCATTTCACTTTAACGAAGGATTAAATAAATTTGACATTTTCATAAATATGCTGACGCTTGGTACAGATTTCAGTTCATCACATTTCGGACCAACGCTCTGGTCTGTTTTTGCGTGTGGTTTCGTAGCGTGAGTCATTTTAGTGGGGGAATAGCAGGGAACCCGGGTTCGTTGTACAGACTTTTCGTTGTGCGAAGCCAGCATAAAGCTACAATTGGCTCACGTGGAAAGGAAAACGGCCATAATACAGTAATCGGCGGGTATTCCGCCGCCCTAGAAAAGAACAATGGCGGAGTCTTTCCAAGAGGCATGGAAATCCTGGGTATATGACTTGGGTGTGCTTCAAAGCGGCTTCGGATCGGAGATTTCTTAAAGACCGCGACCCCCACATCCGTCATTAATCCCACTCGGCTTGCCGAACGCGTGACATATGCCTCGTTTCTCGCCCGCCTGGCTTCCGTATCCGTTAATCGGGTTTTCACGTGCGCCCGGAATGCAGCGGATGCGTTGTAGGCATCCAGGAAACGCTTTGTGAGTCGCGGCTTCGGGTCCGGCCGCTCCTGCGTGACTTGCGGAGGCGGAATCTGTCGCGCTAATGCGCCCGCGGATCCCAATCACCCGGCGCATTAAGACAGCTCGCCACACTGAAGTTTGCAACGACTCGAGGAATCCACTCCCAGCACGCAAACAGCGGGGTCTTGCGCAAATTTCTGCGACATGGAATCCGGAAGGTGGAACAAGGCATGCACGAGCATCATATGCGAGTACGCGGGACCACTGCTAATGCGAGAGATGTCTCGAATCATGCAGGTCGGCTTTCGAAGTAGTGGTGCTGCTGGATACTGTATTGATCGAAGAGAATGACAATGCTGTTGCTCAAAAGATCAGGAAGACATCAGAGGAAAAAAAATTGCATAAATCTCAAGTTTACTTGGGCAGAGGGATGAGCA
Organism: Notodromas monacha; assembly: GCA_905338405.1. Taxonomy (NCBI): domain Eukaryota; kingdom Metazoa; phylum Arthropoda; class Ostracoda; order Podocopida; family Cyprididae; genus Notodromas; species Notodromas monacha. The sequence continues at coordinate 108,316 of CAJPEX010000211.1, read as the reverse complement.
TAATTTGACCATAAGAAAAATTTGTGACAATTAATGCTTAAGAATAATATTACGCTCTTCTTTGCAGTTAAAAGCACGATTGATACCCTGGAGATGGAGTGCAAACACTTCGATATCTGGGAAATGATACGCACAGTATCAGAAAAATGTTGACAAGTTTTGGCATATGAAATGAAAAAAGATCTTCATCTTGTCTAGGTGTCTCGAGATATTTTAATGCTGCGAAAGGAACGTGTTTTTTTTTAAGAAATCGTAGATTGACGGTTTCAACGGGAATGATCAGTTCACGATTCATGCTTTTTTTTATGTGTGAAGTAGAAATTTCGCAGGTTGAACTAACTCCACGAAAACCTTTTAGCATACCGTGAGAAAAGGTAAAATTCGATTTCGGGACGCAGTATATCGAAGCTCCTTATCCAGTACTTTTAAAATGACTTTCAAAATTTACAATGTCAGCATTATATACTTCAGGTACTTGAACTGAAAAACATCGTGAGAATTATTTTGGAGTATCACGTGACAATGGTGCAGTCATTCTCTGTTACAGTATACAGTATTCGCAACGTTTTCTGACATTATTTTTTCTCATTCAAAACATATCTAAGACGGCCAAGTAGACTTTTCATGCTAGAAAATCGATACCGGAATTACAGTACTGTGCGTTTTGCCATCAGATATCCAAGATAAGCTACATAAGGACGACATGAAATTAGTTTGTCGGTAGGCTAAATATAGTACCAGAGACGTAGTACAGTATTTCGCAGAAGATGGAGATGTCCAAGTATTTGCCTTTGATTTAAATATTTGCTGGTGATTTTTGAAATTATTCGAACGATTTCGAAAATTATTCAAAAAGCATGTCTTAACTATATGCGTGTAACCTGTACGTCCGGGTACCACCAAAATCTGTTCCTCGCAATATACTGTACCTGTTATGAAGGATTAGTCTTTCACTTATTCTGTAGGAATCTCGGAATAATCATGCGAGGCAATTCACCGATCTTTTTTTTTTCGAACGTTCAGAGAGGATTTCATTAATAAGAGGCCATTGGTAGCTACTAGCTAGTGCTATGAATTTCGCTTCGAAACTTTATGAGGGTCCATTGTGCTCGTATCACGGCACGGGAAAATCGCGCCATGATTAACTCGCGACTCCGAAAATACGCATTCCTGTCTGTTATATTTTCGCAAGCCGTAAATCGTGTGCACACATGGCTGTCCAATTAATCGTCCGCCTTTTCGCCACCGCGTCATAGAACCACGCTAGATCTTCTGGCGTGTAATTACCACAACACTGCCAGAACTCACCTACTCGCGATATCCATCTTTTTTCCGCGTGAAGTATCATTATTCCGAGAATTTCCCTCCTCTTAACTTAACCACAATTTCTGGGCGATGAATTCCTAATGGATGCCGTCCTGGTGGTGGTGCTCGGTGGATGCTCAGGAAGAAAACCGTAAAATATATATTCCGAGGTTTACCGAGATTCACATGGATAGCGAATTTCACACTCAGTGAAATAGCCAGAACTGATGTTCCAAATCTCTGTACTAGTAATTGGAACAAAGTGCAATGGAAATGGATTATACTCCGGAAACGTGATCGGGAATGCGCAATCGTTTCAAGGTACACCGCGGTCCAAAGCGACGCGATTTTGAATCTGGATCGTTTTCACAAGTCATTGCCCAAAAAAATTCAGATTGAACTTCCCTGAAATCTCCGAATGCACATCGAGGTACTGCTATACTGTTTAAATCCAATACGTTTTTCAAAATAGCAATTTCCAGCCTTTCAAATGCAGAGTGGGGTGGAGCTGATGCATTGTATCTCGTGAATAGCAACTTTTCCAATAATTTAGCATCGTTTTCCCTTTCCGGAACAAAACAAACGAAGGAGAAACGACTCCCGAATTCAGATTCGTGGAGTAAGGAGAACTTTGAAACAGTTCGATTCAACTTTTTCGAATGTGAAAAAGACACCTCGGTGTCAACATTTAGGCATTTATACAAGGAAAAATTCTTCCTCGATGGTGCGAGCGCGAAGGGAAGGCTTCTATTTTCGACGAATTTTACAATAATCACATGCCACGCATTGTTTACTGGGCATATTTTTGCGAGTTTTCAAGCGAAAAGCTCGGGCAGTGATTTAGTAGAGAATCATAGAGTTCCAATTTCCAGTGCGACATTATTCTTGTTTTACTCATATCTTATTTGTATGCTGGAAAAGGGGTTTACACGTGATCCATGCTTCCGTTGTCGCATGGTAGTCTTCGGTTTATTTAATTTTAGCGAATATCAAAGTGAGCCTTGAATTGCACTTCGCAAAAGAATTTCTTATGATCCAGGAAATTTTTTCTAGTAAAACGTAGTCCATTTTTTCTCGTTCAGCATAGACGATTCAGTGCGACAGAGTTTTTATCATTATACAGTACTTCGAAACGATTCGCAGGGTCTTTAAGGGTTCAATTCAAGTTGGAGGTGCTGAAAAAGAAACACGGAGTCTCGGCGTATTCACATACTGTATATGCATACCTTCTCTGGCACGAGTGCTCAAGTTTCCATCAACAACTCCGATGCATCTTATAACGAAATGCGGTCGGATGTTGTCGTCGAGAATAACTCGAGGGTCGGTATCGTGACTGCCGATTCAACGAGGGATCCCGGAGCAAGGAAAGAATAAAATGACTCGTTGCTTCGCATTCCCGGGGTAACGGCGGTCAATCGGCAGAATAATGATGAAAGGACGGGTATGAAGGGGAGAAATTGCCGTGGGGCAGGGAAATTGTGTCCTCGTGCCGACGCAGCACGCGGGATCAATGGGAATGCATTGGTTGCTCGCGTTCCTCGCCTGTCAGCGTTTTCGAGCACGTTTTCCTTAACAAGGTCCATCTTACCGTACTTGCCGAGTCACGCTGCTCGTCCGAGAGCCCCGGGGAATAATTGAACGAGCGCACATGATATCTGTTCACGGACAGACGCGACTGTCCACGATTTTTTTTTTATTCTTATTTTGAAATGCATTTATTTAGTTAATCGAATAATTTTAGGAAGCTCAGAGTCCCTGAGAGTCCGGATCGGTGCCGTATAGGATTCGGATGAAGAACCGCTTCCACGCGCCAGGCCGGAACATTCGGAGGTGCAAATGGACCAATAAGAAATATTTTATTCCGCTGAGTATTGGAAAAATTGCATTACCTTCCATGTCAAACGATCAGAATTGTTGCACCTTGCAACTTTTTCCGTTGCTTCATTGGTCCTCAGCTGATTTGCGATCGTTGTACTGTACCAACAACCCCACTGAATTTTTTCAAATTTGAATTTACAATTTTCCAGGTTTCTGCTGGATCTCCCCGACGTTCCCTCTTCATGAAAGTTGAACTAGGTCCGTGGAATTGATATTTTTTGCAAATATGATCGAATAAACCCCCGTTCGATTTTCTTTTCGGCCAGCAGCTCTCGTGGTCGAGGATTATTTTGTTTGATCCTCGATTTTTTTTACTTCGCCCATTGAAACTGTAATTCAGAAAAATCCCATCATAAGAAATGTGATCGTAAAAATACCTGTGTAAACATTTCGAACTCGTGACATCTTTGAAATTACAGCATACAAGCACTTGCTAAACGAATCTAGCTTTAACACAAATCTTAAATTTTCATTAAATTATTCTTTTGGTAAACGTAGGTTTCGCTATAAAACAATGTTCCGCTCGCGGCCAAGCGCAAATCAATTTAAGATGTCCAAAATACTGAAGTTCTGCAACTACTGTACTTAAAGACATTCAGATATAAATATCGGGGGGAAATTATTTTTTTAAAGATTCAGTTGATCAATCACTGGTCAATGTTAGAAAAACGTTCTGGGGTCCGAGGGTTAAAACTTATCGAAAGTGTTCACTTGTGTGCCGACAAATTTTATTGCTAAATGTTTCGGGAAATTCCTTGTGCAATTGTGGATGCAGATTCTTCAACCTTTGGATATGATGGCCGTTTGAAACAGGTAGAGAAAATGCCTTTCGAATATGTGCACCCGTGATTTTAAGCGAACAGCGATCAGCAGGTTTTTAGTTAGAATCTATGAACAAAATATTTCCAGAGGATTGTTTCAAGTAACCCACCGTACGTACATAGCAGTACAGAGGTTATTTAGGTATAACAGTATACCTACGTAAGACTTGCACGAAGGAATTTTTCATTATGAATTACAGAGCAATAAGTCCATCGAGTAAACAGAATGCTTATACTTGGAGATATAGAACGAACCGCTTGAAAGAAACCCCGCATGTGGAATGTAAAACATGTGTGCCGAAAAATTCTCTCCGTTGGATGAAATTTTGTTGCCGGATACGATTTGATTATGGCAGCAAGTGCGATGGTGTTTTCAGGTCGGATTCAAGAGTCAGGTGCTGCAACGTTCGCGGCTTCTATTCGTTGTGTCATTGACTGTAATGCGCATTGTCGGCATGCCGGAAACTCACGACGCGCCCATCTCACAGCTCCAATCGGAATACGGAAAAAGCCACTCGTCATCTGAAGCCGTCTCCTCTGCATTCACTGAAAGCATAAAAAAAGGAGAAAAAGATTGTATAGCTCTTCGGAGGCATGAATTCGAGGACCCACACGGAAGAGAAATTCTCCCGCTCCCGGGTCCGAAGTCCGCTCATTGTATCCCGTCCGAATCCCGAAGCCTGATACCCAGACGTGGTGTGCGAACTATGAAACTGAAAAGAACCTCCTGACGCCCGAATCATTTTTCATCGCTCAACTTTGGAGCTGATGCCCAACAACGAAAACACTTGCTTTTCACAACGTCCGGTAAATCAGTCCGCTTTTTGCAAGTGCCAAATGTGACTTCTCTCTCATTCCACCCATGCAATTTTTCCACTCCCAACATGAACGGGCAATTCGAGTGTTTTGAATACCATTGAGATTCAGCTCACGGGTTCAACGATTTCTATCAAGTGCAGTAAAGCCATGGAATGAGAAAAACAAAACCTAAAATGAAATTAAAAATCCGTACGCTCTTTTTTGTTGAATTCACCCGTTTTTTAGTCACGATAATTGCATAATGTTTCTCATTTTATAATCATGCGCAGTTAAATACTGGGGGAATACTTTGGAAATAGTCTTCACGGAGAAGAGTTGGTCCATTTGTCTGAGTTATTTCAACGCGAAAAAAAAGGTATACCATTGCTGAAAAGTATTCAGTTCAAATTGAAGAGATTTTTTCAGGTCGAGGAATAATTTCAACCATCGTCGGAATTTCTAACAATCAAAAAACGGAAAGAATCAACATATGAATAAAAGCTAGTGGCTTTTGCTTGGTTAGATTTTTTCTCCGTCTTTTATTTACTAAAAATCGTGGAGAAAAAATTGAGTTTACAGCAATTCAGTTTTACATTTTTACCAATGTGGTCGTTCCAACTTCTCAGAAAGGTTTGAAAATGGTTCCGGCCCCTTCCAGCATATTGATGTTCTATGTCGGAAATGTTAAACCTGAAACTATAGGGCAACTAGACAGAGAGAAGAAATGCTTTATGCGTGGAATAAATGGGAAATATCCAGAGAATAGAGAGAGGGAATTGCATTTTCCGAGGGAACTTAAGTTGAAAGCCTCCGAGTGTTGATACACATCAGCGATCAGGCGAAAAGAAAAATAGGTTTCTCACGCGAACATTTGATTCCTCGCAGAGACGTGATCTTGGGCATGAAATATGATCAGTCGAGCAGCAAGGCTGATGTTTTCCCCTGGTACAGTTCACAATGATCATTTGGTATCACAACGTCGGAAAGCAATGGTTGAGCTGATACGATAATCAATGGAGACGCGGCGAAATCGAAAAAGGAAGCGATCGCTGATCCAACGTGCAATTTTTCAGAGGAAACAGCCGAGTCATTAATGATCGCGGGTCGTGAGAGGCGCCGTTTGCAAACACTCGTCCTACCTGTGTTTCGCAGCAGCGCCTGGGACTCGGGTGGCAAAAATAATTACGACTCCCGCATTCGTGATGCATCGGGTTTTGATTGCCTGGAGATTGAGTTGGACTTGTAGCGGATGCGCTGACCGAACGTGACAAGAACCATGCCACCAACAATTTCCGGACACCACACCACTGGCTTGTTTCTCGCTTTCAGCCACTGTCCTGGTCAATGAACGGGGTTCCCAAAGCTTCGAAGGGTTGAGGGAAACGTTGCAGAAACTTCCGATGACAAAAAGGCGCCTTATAGTCCGGAGCATCTCGTACAACGAAAAATCTATGCACTTATGCAACACGCTCAACACCCAGCAGATGCAGGAAATATCAGCTAGTGACGTTCCTTCAGATTTCGAATTACATTCCCCCGGTTAATATTGAGTTGAATAATTGAAATACTTTGATATGAAGTTGCACGAAGTGAAGTTTCCGCTTTGCTTCTCCGCAATGGATCGAAACATATCAAAATTTTCAATTTTATTAATCAAGATCTGGAAAATCACCTGCTGAGCTTTCCAGGAAAATTTAAACTTTTCGTATAGTATATCCGTCAAAATTTGGAATGGTCTTTACATTCGAAGACTATTTAAAGTTTCACATTTTTCTGACCTACCACAAGACCCTCACGAATTGGGATGCAATGTGAGCCCGACAATAACCCCTATCAGTCTTGGGTCTATAACAGCAAACATGTACAACAGCTCTTGTACAAAACCGTTTCCAATTATGAAATTATGAAATTAGTTTCGGAAACAAATATCCTAAAGGGTCAGATAATCGTGACCTTTGATTAGGTTAGCCAAGCAACCTCGAAAGGCATTTGTGTGAATAAAATAGGCGAATAAATCTGCAGTATTTTCCGTGCTTTTCATTGAGATATAATGCAATTAAAATGTTCTGGAGTATTTCTGAGCTATCGAGATTTTTTACTCGCACAGTACTGTTTTCTTCACAATTTGTTCATGTGCATTGTTTCTAGACGTGCTGTTTTGTGCAACACGCTGAACCCATTCCGTCGCGCATATCGCGGAAAGCAACTCATGGAACCTTTGTTTGAGAACCCAGTGAGCCGCAACCCTTCGCTGGACGTATGGCGGCTAATTTTCTAACTGTGCGAGCGTTAAAGTCATTAGTACCCGCTGTCGACAAGGGCCGATCCCTGCTGCGGCGGCAAAACAAACCCTGGTTGTCTGGTTCCGCTCGTTCTGACCGGTGAGGGATTCCCGGCCTTTCCGCGCTGTAATTTATCCATCTCGCTCGCATTCCGGCGCTTTCATGTGCGATTGGCTATTTTTCCTCGCTCCATCGAGCTAGAAGAAATTTCAGCGACGCATCAGCGATCAGGTACTTCAAAAGTGAAGTACAGTATTGTACTTCACTTACTTAGATGCCATTCGCCTCTGTTTAAGACGAAACTATGTATTTCCTTGACGTACGAGAAGCGAAAAGCTATTCCTCTGACCGTCATCATGATTTATACTCGACCATAATTTTTTCCTGGCACATTTGTTTCAACAACGAATTTGCACATGGGAAGAATGTCAGAAACTGGTTTTCAAAAACGAAGGTTTAGGAAAAAAATGAAAAGTCAGTATTTATTGGGATTTTTGCTTTGAAAAATCGTGTTGCGTTGCTGTGATAAATTTCGTATAAAAAAATAGATCGGTGTCGCCTGAATAAATATGTGGGATTGTTTTAAATCGTGGTTGTTCGCTGTGGGAACAAATCACTGCTGCATTATATGGAAATTTTGACCTCCAGGCATATGTGCATTGTAGTTTTTCTTCACTTGCACATTATCGTTCCGTTTCAGATTATAAAGTCCTTCAGAATGGGTTGATTTTGAAGAATCATCATTAACGAATCTCAATTTTTTCATGTGAAATTTGAAAAAATGTAAAGACCAGAACATCGGAATTAGGGGGCTTATGGTGTGAGTAAGTTTGCGGTGTACTTACTCATTTCCCCTGAGCTTGTTTCTGAATGAGTGTAATATTTATCTCTCACTCACGCATTTTGGCCATGATGTTCGAATAAAGAGAAGCATGGTTTGAGGATCCACAGCACGCATAAAACATCACTTTAAATCCAATTTAGGTTTCGTAAAGAACAGAAATCTGTCTGCACTCTATTTTCAAAGCATCCGCTATATATACAGTGCGTACAACTTGAATTTTCCAGCGACACCCGATTATCCAAGTCAGCTCACGTTCAACGATGAATTATTTGCTCCCGACTCGTATACCAACGCGCTAAGTATCGCAGTTTTTTTTTAATTTTAAATATGCAAGTATTCTAGTCCTGCTGAGTGCAGACTGCAGAGGACGTGATAAAAATCGCCCTGCCGTAAAATAAAAAGCAGAAGTGACAGAGATAATCGAAGACTCCAAGCATGTCCGTGATTTGTTTTTATCACGATCGTTGCTCAATATTTACATCCTTAATTATGCATGTTTTCGGGAATCTTGGGAATCCCCCTCTGGCAATTGCAAGATACAAGTATAGAGCCCGAATGCATAAGGTCATGCTTTTTATATATTGACCCATGCATGCAAACAGACAGAGGAGCATGTGGGTAGTGTTCGGACGCATTGTCAGTCCTAATTATTTCGTTGTATGCTCTATGCACGTGACAGGTTTTTATTTTGTTCCTAATTCACGAAGATGGAAACTTCTGGCTATGATCATTTCGTGTAAAAAATTTGTTTCAACCGGAAAGCTGGTTTTTGCTCAAAATTTCAAGAGATTAATTCATCCTATCTTTCCTGACAATTTTTCAAAAACTTCAAGTTCGACAATTTACTGCACTGGTGTCCTGGAACTTTCGGAATTTCTCTGAAGCGGATGCGATAAGACAATGAAATCACAGGATCAAATCTACCCAAATCAAAGTAAAACGCTAACTATGCTCTACTATAAAGCAAAACCAGATCTGTCTCACTTGTTGAGATCTGGGTTTCATTGTTGAGTGTTTAAGTCTAGATTGTGTAAAGGATTATTAATATCAAAATAACAAAATTCTTGGAATCTTTAACCCCATTCCCCTTTTCTTTGACCAGGTTAATCTTAGAGGCCGGCTACTAATCCCTCGAACCCCCTGTGAGACCCCGCATTTATTGGAGAGTGACATGTATTGGAGACCAGGCTTTTATTGGAGCATGTACACTGTAATATTTTTTCAAGGTCCCTATTGGAATTCCTTTAGAAGCAATGCATTAAAATCCTCTTCAAGTCAATGGCTTCCCTGATGATACCTCCTCATACTCAAATTTTCTTTTGGCTGTCACTTTATTGATGCCAGAAAGACGAAAAAAAATGTAACTCTTGATGTGTTTTGAAAGGATGTGAAAGACTGATCGGAAAATTGAACCCATGCCTCCAATTCCACCATATCCTGCCACCTCATTCAAGAATCAATTCAAGGCACACACTATCTCCAATTACAATTATCCGTAATCCCTTCTTTCCTCCAAGAAAAATGCTTGTTTCCCCAAGCTCGAAACCTCCTAAACTCAATTTTTTTTACTGGTTCCTTTGAAGTTCAACTTGAAGAGGTTCGGCTGTATTCTTCAAAGACCTCGTGGTATTTCAAATTTCAAAGCATATTCAGGAATGGATGAGTTTTGTCATTTATACAGGGATCCACGACCAGTTTTCTGTACCGAGTCCTGTGACGAGGTAATTGACGGCAATCACCTTTTGCTTGCTTTGTTCGACACTGGAACATCCCTGGATGCGCCTTCGCCAACAATCAATTCAGGAGCAGGCCCAGCTAGCAGAGCCGCGGAGGAGTAATTGAAACATTAGTCGAGGGCCAGCCGATGATGGGCGATTCCCACGGAATTGAGCCCGCGTATTTGGCCGTGACCAGCAGCAATTTTTCATCCAGCTCAGCACCTCGGAAAACAAACCGAGCAGCCGCAACTCCCACGCCACCCAGGAGCAATGACGCGCTTCTCTCCACGAGCTCTAGTAAGTGTGATGAATGACGCCGGTGATTATTTCATAACTATTACTCTCGGCGGCCGGTGCGCAAGGACCCCAGCGGCGTTCGCGAAAAAGGGCAGGGAAAAGCTTTCATCTGCAGCCTGAAGAACCACTGAGCTTCCTTCGCTCACTCTTCATTCAGACTTGCATGCACAGGAATCCGTTTGACTAGAACTAGAGACGATAGATGCTCGCGATTTCTTCCCCTCAAACACCCCCTCTTCTCCGCTTGCGACGCTGGGATATGGAAACACCCCTCTCTGGATTTGCCATGTTCGGGGAGGCGATAAAGCTCTTGGTTTTCCAGAAGCAGAACTAGTCACTCACACATCCGAAATGTGTCTGGCAGAGGCCAACCCCATGTCTCGCAAACGTCGTAGGCGCACAACTTGAATTCCACGATCTGTGAGCCAAGTAAAAGGCGAAAAAATATCTTTGAAAAATAGACCCACTTTCTGGGATCAGTGGAGATGCCCCTGACAGGAAACTTATGAGGTTCGAAGATCCATTTCAGACCCTGAATCATCCAGGAAACTTACAATATTGGGTCGCGAAATTCAAATTACGAAGTAGAGAATTAGAGTTACGATTCGAGAAAATGTACTGTTCACGCGGAAATCGTTTGCTTTAAAATACATGGTGGGAATTCTACGTCCACTCATAAGTTATTAAGAAAGAGCAAAAAACTGCCTGAGGCGCGATTTTTGGATAAATAGCCATTATTGCAGAATTTCTCACATTATCTCGTTGGCCAACACTCAGGTAAAAGGTCGACTCCTGAAAGAAGATGCAAATTAATTAAATAAATAATTTTGAAGACAGATAAAAAATGAATAAACGTTTCGTAACTAAAATCAGTTCAAAGAATTCCAAGTTATTCATCAGTTGCCGCGGCATGGATGGAAAATGCATCAATTCGAGACATGCAACCCACTTCTTGTTCAATTGTTCTTTTACATGTAAATAGAGTAACCCATCCTTTTGCGATTATTATTGGCTGATCCTTTATGAGACAAGTGCGGGAAAATTTTTGCGTTTCCGCATGCAGCTTCCGTCTAACTTCATTCATACTTGTTTCATGATTCTACTGATAAAAAAGATACAGCACCTGAATACATATGAAGCTATTAGTGTGAACTGTACGGGAGTATTCATGGCAGAGAGAAAATGTTTCGAAATAATTTTTTCCTTCATTTTTCTAATTCATAAACCATAACTCAATAATTATCACGTGCGGCCCTAATTTGTTTGATATCGCACAGCTTCCATTCCGAGAAAATCACGCAAGAATATTAAAGAGGTCTAAGAAATTATTAACCAACTGAAACCTGAAAACTCCGAATATTTTTCCACGCGACCCGAAAAAATCATGCACGGCGTTTTTTGATAAAGCAGTCGCTAAGCCGAGTATCGTTGCATTGCCATAGGAATGCTGTGCGGTGAGTATTTCAGGGTTGGAAGATCGTTGTACTTCGTCAATGTGTCGGTTCGGTGCTTTTCCTAAAATATTTACCCTTTTTACGTCATTATTGTGGAGCGGAAGGAGTGGCGGCAGCCTAAACTGGTGCAATTACCGGCTGTCGAGCAGGGGAAGGATTGGTTCGCATGCTGCGCCTATTCTAGTGTTTGTCGACAGTTTCGTTCGACGAGGGGTTGATTTCGCTCTGAGGTGTCGAGCGGAACGAAATTCGGTGGATACCAGCCATTTCCCCCTGGGGGTGCGACGGTGTAGCAAGCTTCGAGCCAGTTCTGGGCAAACAGAAGAGGAAATCACATCCCGGCTCTTCCAATATTTCGTAATTTCCTTCCTTTCAACATGAATTCTTATGCAGGGGCAATTTTGTTGATAAAATACAGAGAGACTCCGAGATGCGGATGTAATCAGTTCTATTGGACCTTGTCCCTATTTCGGACTGTCCGCATGTCAGATCACGTTTTCCCATAGACTTAAAATACAAAAATATTGAATTAGTTTTCCTTTGTACTGTATCAAAAATTAGGAATGAGCCCCCCTCCCTACCGAATTGAAGAAAATTTGTTTCCTTCAACTTGTTTCCTTCAAGACGCAGAAATCAACTGTGAAGAAGAAACACGCAGAGAATCTGATCTTTTGGCATCAAAAGCAGATCAAAATCAAAATGCCAAGAATAAGTCTTGTTATTCTGTGCGAAGATGGTGGAACAAAATATGAAAAAAGAAGCACAAGGTCGGTGGGAGATGTTTCGGAAAATGAATTTGAGTAAATATATAAGAATATATTTAGTAGGCGTTTTGTGAATACCTGTAGCTCAATTTGTTGGAGATATAAATAATTGAATTTCCTTGAAAATATCTTGAGCCATTGTCCAGGTTTCGGGGCAGATTTTCCCCCCATTTCAAGTGTTTTTAAGTCAAATCGTCCGCATTTCCAGCAAGCGTCACTGCAATTACTTACAATTTTCCTGAAGTATAAGAACTGGAAGGATGTATTGCTAGATTTTGGGCTAGCGGAAGCGCAGAGGATTATGAGCACTATTGTTTTTTTTTTGTTTTTTTGTGGAGCTGTTCCTCATCACTAAGGAAAACCTGGACTGATGAACGAAGGGTCGAAGCTCTGTTGAGTCCACAAGGTTAAGAGCCCCTCGCATAAGCTTCCTGAATTCACTCTCACACTAGCAGTGTCGAGGATGTCTCATCAGCATGATATTGCCTGCATTTTCCACCAGGTGGTCATTGATAACACTCACGGTTTTTAGGTTGCTCTTTCGCCCGACGCTCGACACACGTTTCCCGCCGCCGGCCGGTCGGCGAAATGAAACCCTGTCTCTGTGTTTCAGCCTCGTAATGTTTGCACAAGTCATTTGTCTCCTAATCCTCCCCTCTGTCCGGAGGTGACCTCGTTCGAGGTTCTTTTTTTGTTTTTGTCTTTCCGAAGGGACTCGCTCCTCTGCGCATATTTACTTGCAAATTAAATCCACGTTCTTCTAAAGAAGTCCGCAGCGCCGAGTGAAATTATTTTCAGGACACTGTTCCGATTTCGGTGTCAGATTCTCGGGCATCAAAATAAGAATGCAATGCAATACAAGTTTATCACAATATTTGTCGAATCCTCCCTTGTCAAAGTCGAATATCACAGGTGGACTCTCTCAACAAAAAAACTAAAAGGACCAGGAAAACAAATTTTGCAGAGAGAATTTTGTTGCAGAGAATCCCTATAACATGGGAAAGATATGCTGCTGGACCACAAAAAATTGACAAAACCGATGTAGAGACAGTCAGCCATCTGTATTTGCAAAATACAGCACTGTAGTTCCAAAAATTCAGCATTCCGTTACGCATCAAACGTTCATTTGAAAAAGTAACAGTATAATATTAATATGCGGAAATGCTTTGTTCAAGAATGGCGTTATAAAGGATAGATGAGTAAAATTTGATGAAATCTTTCAAATTTTGCATCTATGAGTAAAATCTAACCTCTGCGAATATTCGCGATATTTTACAAAATCATTCTGAAAATGACAATCACTTTGCAAAAAGAAAAAAATAAGCGCGACTCTCCTGTAAATTCGCCATTCAAACAGAATAGGTATGAAAAACAGAAAAACACAAAGTTGATTCGAAAACCTTCGAATTTTCGACTAAGGCTCGGATTCGGTTTGATTTCACGAAGAGCAGAAAATACCGTCAAGGAAAAGAAGAACCAACAACTTATTGAATTTTTGTATCTCATTTTCTTGTTTTCCACGTTTTTGCAAGTGAGCCATCATCACAGTTAATTACTGTTGCTTGTTTATGTTGCTTGAACCTCAAATGACTCCGTCATATTTTCATCAGGGCTCAACATTTGCCGGAGTCAATTTTTCGCTGCCGAAGAACAATAAGGGGATTCCCGCAGAACCCTCATGGTTCAAGTTACCGTATATATGAATGGGTGCTATTGATGGCGAAAAACAGTAGCATGAATAATATTTATGATACTGCTGAGTCGCGTTGATCAGCATGCATGGAATTTGCCGGGACGCATGATTTGATCAAGTCGCTTCTCACGAGAATCATGCGGCTCTCGATCTGCATTGCTATGCCCGTCATCGGTTTAGCATTCCCTTTGTTTGTTAACCGATCACCGCTAATCACATCATGCGATTTAACCCTCCCCATTCAGGATAATCGACTGGAAAGTTCCGGATGGCCGCATGCACTTGGCCCACAAGTTGAAACTCATCATCATATTTTATCGCGAGTTTAATTTTTTTGAGTTGGAAGATCAACCCTTTCAAATGAATGCCAAACCACAGGAGGGTTCGCAGAAGACAGTGAATCAATATCCTCACGCTTAATCTGCGTCATTGTTTCACTTCGCGCGGCCATTGACCATTCTTTCGGAAAAATCAGATCTGTGACATACAATGCACAATCAGGATTCGAGTTCGCTAAGCTTCAATTGAACTGGACTTTAGCTTATGCTTGACGAGCTGAAACTTGAATATGAGCTTCCTTCGATCTGTGAAAGCGAGAATAAAGAAATACTCGATACTCAAATAACGATTTTTATTTAAATGATGTCGGTCTCTGAAGCATAACATTCTGGAGAATGGCTTTGGATTCTGCAGTTCTTGCCAAATTTAGAGGACCAAACGTTGCGGCTATAGATGGAGTTGAGTTAATAGAATTTCACTGACAGTGGCATTGTAAGTCATTTTCGCGGGGAAGAAAAAACAAGCTGATGACGAATATCCTAGATCAATCTGCGTTGAAAAGTTAAATCTTGTGTGGGTTTAAATGAACTTGGCTCGTGGGTGGTTAGATTGAGTGTATATTGTACAATATAGCTAAGATAACATATCGTGAGAAGTTAGACTAAATAATAAGAATAAGATGAATTTTGGATTATTCCGCGTGATTGTGACTAACTTTTTTTGTTAACCGATCACCGCTAATCACATCATGCGATTTAACCCTCCCCATTCAGGATAATCGACTGGAAAGTTCCGGATGGCCGCATGCACTTGGCCCACAAGTTGAAACTCATCATCATATTTTATCACGAGTTTAATTTTTTTGAGTTGGAAGATCAACCCTTTCAAATGAATGCCAAACCACAGGAGGGCTCGCAGAAGACAGTGAATCAATATCCTCACGCTTAATCTGCGGCATGGTTTCACTTCGCGAGGCCATTGACCACTCTTTCGGAAAAATCAGATCTTTAACATACAATGCACAATCAGGATTCGAGTTCGCTAAGCTTCAATTGAACTGGACTTCAGCTTATGCTTGACGAGCTGAAACTTGAATATGAGCTTCCTTCGATCTGTGAAAGCGAGAATAACGAAATACTCGATACTCAAATAACGATTTTTCTTTAAATGATGTCCGTCTCTGACGCACAACATTCTGGAGAATGGCTTTGGGTTCTGCAGTTCTTGCCAAATTTAGAGGACGAAACTGTTGAGGCTATAGATGGAGTTGAGTTAATAGAATTTCACTGACAGCGGCATTATAGAAGTCATTTTCGCGGGGGAAAAAAGCAAGCTGATGACGAATATCCTGAATCAGTCTGCGTTGAAAAGTTGAGTCTTGTGCGGGTTTAAATGAACTTTCGAGCACCCACCAATCTAACTCACATATAACATGTTATATCGATTCTATTGTATAGCACTCTTCAATCTGATTTATTATTCTTATTCTACTTAAAACCTAATAAGGCGCACTAACACTGATTGAAAAGAGCTGGACAAGACTCTGCAGTTGGTATGAATTTCAGCACAGCGCATGGCGAACTGATGAAGTACTTGCTGCATACAACTCAAAAGTTTTTGTAGTCTTCATATGTGAAATGATTTCCTGTATTGTTCATAATTTACTAGCTTATGAAATCATTGATGTCGTCAAGAAATTTTTATCTGCAAAAATGCGAATTTTCAACCACTGAGTAATGCTGTATTATAAACTTCCGATTCGAATGAAAGTATTATGTTCCGTAATTCTACCTGAAATTTAGTATTGAGGATCGAACGAACTTATTTATACAGTATTAGGATTATTTTTCGAATACTGATCATTTTTAAGGTTACCATTGAACTGCTGGAATTGTCTATTCCTTTATGATTCGTCAGCACTAGGAAAAGTCAATCTTCTGAACGTCTTCCATTTTTCTCAACATGAAGCTTTCAGACATGCGATTTATTAGTACATGTGCGTAAGTATCGGAGGAGGAATTGATGATATCGTCAAAAATGATTTTCAGCAAATAAAGTGCCTATTCGAATCCATAGAGCATTTATTAATCCATAAATAAAAAATGCAAGAATTTTTAGCACAAAATATAAAATTCCATGTTCGTCAATTGATTTTAACGCAGAGGAAATGATCAAGTGTATAAAGTGCCTATTCGAATCCATAAAGCATTTATTAATCCATAAATAAAAAATGCAAGAATTTTTAGCACAAAATATAAAATTCCATGTTCGTCAATTGATTTTAACGCAGAGGAAATGATCAAGTGCATTATATTCTTTAGATAAGAATTTTAGATTACAAGTGCAAAATTAGAAACGGATTCTGAAATAGCTCGTGATAAGGGACTACAGTACATTTAAATTACAATCCAGTACAGTACAGTATTACAAAATGATTCTGAAATCACTAGCGCTAAGGGTGACATTCTAAATGGATTCAAATCATTTGATACAATTCATAAAAGGCTGAAAAGCAATGTACAGTTGTACTGTAGTGAAGTATTGTATTTACTTTACCCCTTCACCAAACATCCCTGACATCCAAGAACATCTGTGCTGAGGCACAGTCGACGAATTGCACGATTATCAAGAGCAAATGCCAGGCACTTTCGAATAGAAAAAAAAACTTCTTCGAAGGTTTTTTCCATCGTCAAACTTAGGATGCACTGACAACGTGATCAAAATCATCCCCGACCAATTTCTTAATTTCTTTTCATAATCCTCCGGTGATCGCCGTCTTTCCTTATTGCCATGGCCATTTTTTCACGCATTTCTGTGATACGAGATGACATTATTCAACTATTTACTCGTACTTTGAAGATTCAAGTTATTTGGCCAAGGCAAGAATTTTCATTTACGTTTTTCCTGAGTAGAGTATATAATAAAAAAAATTGAACCATATGTTGAAAATCACGGCATCAGGGTCTGAAGCGACGATACCACTTTGGCAACAACAAAAAGACTCGTGATTCCTCTGACAATGGTCTGCAGTATATTTGAAACGATGGAAATAAGCATAATGACGTTTGCTTTCCGTTCATTTGAACATCTCGCTCACTCATACCCGGAATAAACTAGAGCTGGTATTATTTACATCGAAATGCATTTTTTCAATTTCTGACAGACGCTGGGCAAAAAAAAAATGATTTGAAACGATATACGTCAGCCAAAAAAAAAGGGCCTTGGGTACTGCGAAAGCTCTCGCCGAGACTTGATTTTCGAGGGACAGCACCTGAATCGGCGAGAGCCATTTCCCTGTTTTCCGGCGTATTTGGCAGCCGAGGCGAGTGACGAAGAACACGGCGTTTCCATCACGGCACTGACGCGTGATGGAGGCTCAAAGCTCGCCGTGACACTTTGAATGTCTCTTCGCGCCGCTTTTGTGATTGCCGGAGCTGACAAATTCCCGTCATGCAAACCCAGGAACATCCGCTGGAGGACCCGATGCGGATAAATGGATATTCTAGACCCTTTATCGCGTGTTAGCTACCTTTATACTCCCTTCTTCTCTTTCGACGTTTTTTTATTTCATTTTATTTTTCCATCTCTTGTCCGGACGCACATAATGGGGCCCCCACTGCCGTTGTCCGCCCGACGAAACTTCCGCACCTCGTCACGGCCGATTTTGGCACTCGCTCGTCATTCCTATGTAGCTGTCAATCATTCCCGTCCATGTGAAACTCATCTCGGGCGCGTTAGGGCCCTGATGCCCGACCGCTCTTTGGGGAGGCGCACAACCCGCCGTGAAAATCGCTAACTTCCTCTCGCAATGTGTCATTCCCGCTGTATGCCTTTTTGGAACTGCAGGAACAGGAACACCCATGGTCCTTGGGTCATTATGACACACCGGATTTCATGCTGTAGAAATGAATTGGAGTGAAAACGCAATGTTCGAAGAGACGCTAGGTGATTTCTACTAATAAAATGTGCTTATATACATGAGTGCTTATTTTTTTACTCCGTTGTGCAAACGATGAAGCCAATTGTATCTCTTTTTCTGGACTAACTTTGCACAAACTAATATTTTATAATGCGACGAAGAAAAGAAGAGTGGCATATTTAGATAGAGTGCCACAAAACTTCCTGAAATTGAGTAACCTGATAAAATCTGAAGAGACACAATTGTTTTAGAATATAAGGATTTGATCAGAAATTTGCTTCCTCTGCAAGGAAATGAAGAACAACAAATTTGAAGGTTCGGGAAGAAAATGAAACATCGAAAAAGAACCAAATTAAGTACGAGTACGGCAGTTCACGGGATAAAAATTAAAGAGGCCGGGTTTCATGAGGATTTTTTCAATGCATAAAATGTTTCATTACTTGTGATAAATTCAAAAGACTGAAAAAGAAAAGCTGAATTTTCGTAGGTGTCACAGCTGTGACAATCCTGTCCTACAAAGCTTGCACCAATAAATTTGCGACCCCGAGCATAATCAAGTTAATATAAATGAACTCAATTCCTTAATCTAATTAAAAGTGCTGCATAGAGCCGAAAGTCAAAATCTTGCACCTCACTCCGCCACTTCTATTCTGTTCCCCGGTTGATGTCGAGGAACCATTGATTGCTGAAAAAATTGACCTTCAACCTGCTCATAGGAGTCCATCCATGGTCGGGGAAAGCCACAAAGATCCTAACAAAAGACATCGCGGGAAACTCGGTTTGAATGCATTCGAGGTTTATGGAATAAAAAAAAAAGAATTAAAGGAGTTAGCATTTTTAAACGTCCATCCCTCACACGAGCAGGCGCCACTTCAAAATTTTCAATTCCTCTGAAACGGATTTAAATTGTAGCAGAATAGGTACACATTTTTGCTTCAGTGTACACTGAAAAGACATGGAAAATTGGTTCACGCTCAAGGATACTTAAGGAGAAATATAAATAAAAAACTACACGAGAATCACTTTCAGTTCTGATTCTGCTGCGAGAACTTTTCGCCTTTGTCGAAGAATTTCCTTTTCAAATGTCCGAGTCGCTAATTTGAAGGGTAAAAATGAGTAAATTCATTTTTCAGATAATGTGGATTCAACGAATTTTTCAGGACTGCAATACGAATTATTTGCCAAATCTCGACAAGTTCATTGAAGCGGGATAATTCCCATTTAAAAAAAAATACAACCTCATTTTTCGCGGAATTTTTGTGACGGAAGTGTTTCCTGTATCCAGTATTCGAGAATATTGGGCCTTTCTCAAAGAACAGTCGACCCACAAGTCTACAACACGCGCCGTCCAATTTTCTAAAATATAATATTATTCGGGTGGCTCCAAGACCTCGACAATCCTCGAAGGTATACCCACAGCAAGTAGGCAATTCAAAAGGAAGGAAGGGCAGAATCAATCATAGAACCATAGGGGAATACCCGCGTTTCGATTAGCATTCGTTCACCTCGCCATTTATTCAAGGTCGGGTCTTCCCGACCTTCAAATGAGTCTCTTTGGTCAACACCCGGAATCTAACGGGGATGTCCTTCAGCTCTGAATTCGACGTCTTTGGGAGGGAACCCCGGCCCAGTTGGGGTTTCACGGGAAAAGACTTGTTCCGTGGGACGCTTGAACAGTATTAAAACCGAGGAGGAACCAACTGATATTGTCCAGTTTAAAGCGAGTCTTCGTGCCAATTGCCTAGGCGTGTAGCAAGTCATCTTCAAGGAGAAAAAAAAAAAGGTTGGCAGCAGTGTTTTTTGACTTTTCAGATTGGAAACACACAAGTGCGGCTCATTCTCTTCAAAATATTCAACTAATGCCTGAATTATTTCTGTGGTCCAGTGTGTTACATTCGGGAACCCGGATTATATAAGCAAAGAATCTTCGGTGCTGAGAACTTTTCTGCAGTGTCCAGTAATTGGAGAATACACATTCAGAAAGTTCCGTGAAAAACGTGCTGCATATACGTACGAGTGACCAGAATGCATTTGTTGTTTTTTCGGTGGTCCTTTAAAATTCAATCTCAGTGCATGTCTAATAAGCAGCAAGTTATGCATAATTTTCTGGGGAAAAAATTATCAACGAGCAGAGGAAGAATTCATGCATCCGCAATGAATCGATTGAGAAGTCATCGACCGAAAGCCCAACTTGAATGTCTGGTGCAAATAATTGCTGAACTTCAAGTTGTTCGGAGAAAATATTCGTAAACTTGCTCAATTGAATGTGATGTGAGTGGTAGAACTCGCATTAAATTTAATTGCGTACCATGTGAACCTTTTCGTCGAAAATTCTAGTTCCGTAGACTATTGTAGTCTCAGTTTAGCTCGAGCTTCTACAATTTTCAGAAAAGAATTTATGCAAGCTGTTCAAAATTGTGACACATCCTTGAGGGCTGGATCAAGTTTGTTGACACTTCCTTGAAAAGAGGAAACACCGATCTAGTTTTTTTTTTTATCACTAGTAGACCTTTGACGTAAAGAACACCGCATTCCCAAACTCTTAAAAGCATTGAAACTGCTGGGATTTGCTCAACATATCGTCATAATGAGAATCAGGAATTGATGCAATACTGTAGGCATTTATCCAATTGATGATGAAAATGGAGGTGGATCCTTAGATGACTGACAAAATATGAGATCATTCGCCGGTATATGATTCAGATGAACTGCAATAAGTTGACCCCCACACAACGGACTTGATTTGTGCAACGGACTAGTTTGCTGTGTGAAAAGTCTGCTGTCTAAATTAAATTATTATAAAATTTAAATTTTTATCATTAATTCTAAACCAACAGAAGCCCGTTAGGTGGGAGAAAAAACTGCCTACATACGCGGTCTGTTAGGCCAATTCCCTCAGGCGGGAGGTACGTTAGGCGGGTGTTGCCTGAATGAAACCTTGTAAAGTTCTTGAAACTGAATGCCAACCTTGTAATTTACTGTATGAAATCAGTTGCCCAATCACATGGATTTCAGCCCGCACAATCATTTTCTTTCCACAAAAAAGGGTCTTCTACGTGTTTCAGAAAATCAATCAAGACAATTTGAGTGTATGCGATGCACATAAGCTTTGATGTCGTTATAGGATGATATTCACGCAATTTTCAAAAGCGATTTCCTTTGTATTCCTCAGCCATGTCTCGAGCAATCGCCGGAATCCTTCTGTCCATCGTCTGTCTGCACCTGACCGAAGCCCATCTGCTCCACCACCTCTTCAAAGACCTGTTCCACCACGACGGAGGAGGCCTGGGTGGGTTCGGGTTCGGCGGACTCGACGGCCTGGCCAACCAGAATATCCTCACCCGATCAGGCGGCGGTGCAGGCTCCTTCTCACTCAACATCAACGCGCAGGGCGGCGGCGGCGGTAATGGCTACGTCGGCGTCCCGGTGGTTCCACAACCAGTGTACACACCGACTAGAACTGTGGTCGTTCAACAACCCGTGGCAGTTCAATCCCTGGAGCCTATTTACTCCCCACCGGCAGCTGTTGTCCCGGATTACTCAGTGCCGGCCACGGGCGGCTCCTCGCTCGATATACACCAGCATACCGACGTTACTGCTCACGAGCACAACTGACCCGACCTTCATTTTGTGTCATCAAATCCTATTTCATCTGATTTTCCGTAATTTTGGATCTTCGCAAGATTCTTCATCTTTCGCGCGTCACGAAAAACTCGAGCACGAATTAAAAAAATTATGTATTTTTTGCATTCACATTTTCATTTCAAGTGCTTATTCTCCTTTAATCTGAGGCGCATTTTTTCTGGCTTTTTTCTTACGAGTTTTATCTCAACCACTTTTTCAGTCTGAGAATGATCCAGAATGTTTCCTCGTAGGTTTCTGAAAATTAGCTGGAAGCGAGTTGCGTTTTAATGATCACATTGTATTGTATAACACAGAGGGAAGCTATCAGAAATGATTCGCAAGTATTTCAGCCAAAGTCAAATGTTATTCATAAGTGATGGGATGATTAGAAAGGTCGAAAAGTTTCCTAGTTAGCACGGAAATATAGTATGTAGCATCTGCGCAGGTTTAGATGCTTCTAATGTTGATAAAAATGTGAAACAATCCAATATTTTATCCATGAAATTTCAAGAACATGTTGTTTTCTGTACACTGCATGATGAGAAATGAAAAATTTCCCATTATACACAATGTTTCTCACTCATTTCATAATGGGATATAAAAGTATTGTCGTCAGAATTTGGAAATTGAATGGTAGTGTTTATTTGATTATCATATTTTTCACATCTCGCGAAAGTTTCAAAGTTGGATGATTATTTTCAGCAATGAATAAAAAACGCAAGCATTTCGAGCATTTCAAGGGCATGGTGAGGTATGTCAAAATTTTCGAAAATGTCTTGCGATCATTTGCCGCGCCCAATTTTATGTGCATTAAAACGTCCATTGATCATCACTATTTTATAAAGCGCATTTTATGGAGACATTTTATGCCTTGGAAGGGATGGACCTTTTAAGCAGCGTTAATATTTTGTGCAAAGCAAACCTGGGCTCAAAATTCAGGTGCATTTCCTCGTTGATCATGGAAAAAATCATATTTTCAAAATTTTTTCTGATTTAAAAACTGAAATTAGATGTTGGTTACTTCAGAAAAAAGGAAACGCATTGATTGTATTTACTCGAATTTCAATGGATTACTTCGCAATCTCATGCTTTTCAGCTATCAAAGCTGATGGAGTCGGAACATATGAGATCGCTGCATTTAACGCTTCCATGTCTTGCAGAATTACAAATTCAGACGCGTGCTAAATGCAGCTTGACTCGGGCACTGGTAGCAATGAGACGGAGACTTGATGAATCAGGCAACACAAGATTTTCGCAACAGATTAACACCGCTAGGCCGTCATCAGTGCCACGAGCTTGAATCGCTTTACGTGCCGGGAAATCATGAGAAATGACGCCCCGCATGATGAAGAACGCGGATAATTCATGACAAAAGCAAACAGAGACTGGAAATGCCGAGAAATTGCGATTTATGGGACTATAATTAATTTGCCTGTCACGGCACGCAGACAAATCGTGGGCGGAAAGCGGCGGGGAGTGACTTTTCGCCGTGTTTGTCGACTTGATCTGCGGACGACTCCGGCGACAATCAGAGAGTAAAGAAAAAACCGCGGGAAATCAATCATGCCTTCCCGCGAGTTGCATGATGCGGCAGATGTTTGCATGAAAGCCCGGCTCAGCTAAAAGGAACTTATTGTAAGTCACGCTTCTCATCATCATTCTCCGCGACGGGGCTAATCATTCCAGAGGGCTCTTCGAAAGTTCCTCGCAAGACAGAGGCATTCTCGATTTCGAGGTCTCTGAGAGGATCAGGGGAGTAGAGGACTCATCACAACTATCATTCTTTCGAAGAACAGTACATCAGTACAGTGAGACCCCGACATGCTGATGCACCGACATACGAACAATTCAACTTAGGGACACTTGAAACTCGAAAAAATCTGCCTACACGTACGGAAAATGTCTTGCCACGGGGAATCTATCCAATATTTTTCAAAAAAGGGGAAAAAATGTTAGTTAAACAAATTTTCAGCCTCTTGATTAAATTGAGCAATTCATATTCATAAAGAATTGGAAATACACTTCATTTTAAATTTACTCCAATTCATAATTAGAAACATGTTGCATTTTTCTTCTTTTTTCACAGCTTTTTTCCGTCATATGTGCACAGCATAGCAAGAATTATTTTTTGCTTTGCTTCTCAAGCTCCTTTTGATGTCAGAAAATCAGATCAGATTCGCGATTTTCTGTGGACACTTGTTTTCTGTGCCTTGAAGCTGAGAGAAAAAACATTTATAGTCAATTTTGGGGGACGTATTCCTAATTTTTGATAACAAACAGGATAACCAATTACGTACATTTGAATTGAAGCCTATGAGAGACCGAAATCCAACATGCAGACAATCCCACGAAGGGACAAGGTCCATGCATCAATTACGTCCGCATGTCGGGGTTCCACTGTAGTTAGAAGTCTTTTGCTATGAAATAATGCTGTTACAGAGTATTTCCGAAATCCCAGACCTCACATCAGAAATTATTCTCATTGTTCAGCCCTGCAGGTGAGAAACATTGATCTGGATCTCTCCCTCTCTTCAGAGATTAGAACAGAGCTTTGCATGGGACTGTTGCAGCAACGTCACCCAAGATTCCCGTGTATTTTGACCGTATCAACCCTATGTTTCGCTACATCGCTTCCAATCTATGCTCTATTTCTGAATCCCAAGAGGAAATTCCTGCCTTCAAGAGGCATGGTTATCATAGCGCTAAGAGCAAATGATTGATGTGGCACATGAAACGTATACAGTATTTCACTTGCATTCTCAGGTGATACGGTGCATCAGGTCTTCACTCATTTGGGATGTAGAAGTGTTTGAATAATTATAACTTTATCTATCCATCGGTTGATGCAAATTTTTCATTCAACACCGAAACACGAAAATAAACAAAGGAATTAAACCAACACCTCGATATCGATAGGAAGTGTCTGCCTTGAAAAATGAGTTTCTACATTTTTTAAATGAAAAATGTATTAATTTTGTCTGAATAGAATAGTAAACAACAGCACTGTACATTGCTGACAGCAATTTAAAAGAAATGCCGTGAATCTTGTTAAATAGTAGTTTACTCAACTCGAAAAAATCACCGTCAGTCAACATTCCTCAGCTAGTCAACACACCAAAGTTGGCTATATTGATGGAAATCACTTGTTATTTGTTAAACAATTGAAGGAACTGAAAAGGGATCTCATGTCATCGAGCGGTTTGTATCCAGCATTTGAGAAGAGTGTGGCACTTATTTTTTTATTATTTCATTTCAAGTACCATTAACTTCGATAGCGAAAAATATCACACATTAGGTTCAATGAGGTATAACCTCGACTTTGGCCGAAACTTTCTTCGGATGTATACTGTACAAACACTGTAGCTCTTCATCAAAAACATTTAGAGCCAATGACTGAAGCTACGCAAAAAAAAATCGAAGTTTTCTTGATGGTTCTGTAGTATAAGAAACTTTTCGTCATGTAAATCACGTTCAATGTTGAATATCCAGAAATCGCATTTCACTTGAGCGGGAACAAAAATATTTTATCGCATACAGCCCTCAATATTTCCGGACATGATGAATTCCAATAACCTTTTTCATCTTCTTTCATTAGCGCGTTAACTCCCTCAAGGGATTCAATCATCGAATCCAAAAACGAGCTTAGCACTTTGCTTTTTCACATTCCAGCAGTTTCTTCTTCTTCTTTGGTGAATCGGAATTTTCAGCGAAGAACATTGACAATTTGCAGCCCGGATTTCATTTGAGGTCAATAATGGTAGAAGTTTTAATAAATTTTTTGATCTTTTATTCAGCCATATTCTTTTATTATGATTTATAGCTCATCACTTGGAGCTGTGTGGTTGTATTTTACTTCGAAGGCAGCTTTTACTAGGAATGATACCACAAATTTAAATGGGCAGGTGAAATATTTATTTTTCCTTTGGACATATTCGCACAGAAGCGTCACATATACATACAGATAAAGTCGGATCCATAAATTAAAGCTTGATCATTTTGCGAAGACAGAATTAAAGTAAAAATTGTTACTCGTGAAGGAGGGGGACCTGGTCATAACTGTGTGCGTATCCTGAACATCATGGAGTCTTTATGTCGGAATATATTCGATGGAGGCAGAGATCGAATGGTAAACCTCAGAAAAACATAAGCTATATCGGAAATTCCATTTTGAACCCGCGATTTCGGCGTTGAAACCATCCTCTCTCTCTCTCTCTCTCTCTCTCCCCGGGGGAAAGGGTTCCTGTCCCCAGAGCGACCCGAACTACATTGAACAAAGAGACATCATACGGTTCTCCGCATTGTGATCCAAATGCGTTGCCGAATACTAATCCATTTCAATCTGCGCGCCGTCACCCGGGCAACGAACGCGATTTTCCGGGGTTTTGAATGCTGTGAATGATAAACCATGCTTCTGCACTCCGGATCATCACTCAGGCAAACTGCGAGCTCCGCGGTATTTCTCCGCGTTTATGCAACCTCTTTTCGCCTCGCGGAATTACTGTATATAGCCACGGATTCGCGCTTTTCTTTCGGGTGCTCTCTTCCCCGGCGCTTCTCCACATCGTCCTCAAGGAATAGGAAACTTGCTTCATTCGCACAGCATTCAAGTTCCATCCTGTATATAGATGTGCTTCGGACACGGCGAGAATGATGTTGCTGTGAGAAATAACGGCATCGTCACGCGTGGAAATTTCTTCCGCGTTCTTTTTTCCCTGCGCGGGAATTACGTCATAATGTTTAATTGGCTGAAACCGGGATCTTTTTCAGTGAATCTTGAACGGTATATTCTTGTTCGCACGGCGTCAGTACGATTATTGAGCTTCTCTCCATGGATCTCCACGAAAAAAAAAAAAAACTTGGCTTACAACTAGCAAAAGCTTTGCATAAAAAAAATCACATCGATTGAAGAAATTTTTTTTGTCACCGATCATATCTTCGGTTCCCGAACTTTCCGGGAGCATTCGACCAAATGCCGAATAAAGTACTGTACTCATTTTCACATCTCTCCGCTCGAGAATTTGAAGTTTCTTTGGATATTTTCTTGCAATTTCCTTGAACTTATATTTGGGTTTCCACAATATTCTCGGCACAGTAATAAAACTTCAAAAATTAAAATGAAATTCCGAAACACGCATTGAAACAGCTTGTGAGCCTTGAGTCTTACTGCTTAAAACTCAGCAAGTAATTTTAAGATGGCGTGCGAGTGGCAATCTATTTTGCTGCTCTTTAATTGAAAGATAGAAGCTGAGGGGGATTTCTTGTTCAAGCTAGCTTGGATTGGTGAAATATATTTTTCAAATTCATTTCTTCATACAATGTGTAGGTTATCACGCTCTATTTGGTCAATCCGCTCTGTTGTATGCCTTTGTGTACATGATCTACGATGTATTTGATGAATTGGACATTTCTTGTCCTTTTAAAGTTAGAAAAGCTTGCAAACTTGAAACCATGATTCCCAAAAAATGCCATATGAAAAGCAGCGCACATTTTTATTTTATATTCTTTGGCTCGAATGATTTTTCAAACTTCCCCATGCAGCTTATATTAATGCACGAGGAATCGAAATCATTTTGAAAATTTTAAAACAGCAATATTTCAAAAACAAGAGATGTTGTAGCCTGAATTCAGGCCCAAGTATAGCGAAAATTATTAAAGCATTTATTTTTTTAGTTCTTCAATTGAAACTTTTTATCAGATATCCGACAAAAACGTTCCTATGACTGACTGAAGAAACCTACATGAATATATTGATAATAATCTTATTCAAACCAAAATGCAGTTCACCAAGATATTTCAGAGAGGAAGATCTGGATTCTGGCTGAAGAAGTTCCTATTTCAAACATAATTTGCATTTTCCTGCTTAGTTTGCAAACGAACATGCTATACTGAAAATTTGAAGTACAGTATAAATGCAAATTTGGAGCATTGGTGTCCATTTTCTTGCGTTTTCCAAACATTACGTCAACGGAGAAACTAGCTCATTTCCTTGAATTATATTTTTTTAATCGATAAATTGTTCATTTAATTTCCAATGTGGCAAATGCACGTTACCGTATTTAAAATAATGAACTGCAAAAATTTACAGAGACCAAAAAGCGTCTTTTTTTCTCTTTTGTTTCACCTTGTACATTAATTGATAATTCAACTCCCGCACGTGTGACGAACTTTGACAAGTCAGGACAGGCTTTCTGCGTTCATAACTGCAGGTACTCCACGGGCATGTCGAACCTGACACAACTCAAGTAACAAGTACGTCACGTAGCACTGTAAAATTTCTTAAATTTCGTCGAATTTAAATCCACTGCTTCGGTTTTCCCCCGCAAGCTTGAAGGTGCATGTCACACGCTCGCGTTTTCACACATGCTGTTTGTTGAAGCCCTGTTGGATTCCAGGCTGTCTTTCGTCGGAAATTTTGGCGACGAACCAGTCCGCATTTCGGGGGCGTGGAATTCGGATCAGGGCATGATTGGTACGCTTCAATTCGGCGGCAAAAATAAGCGGGATTATGCCCTCCACCATACCCACAGTGACGGTTGGAAGCGAAGCCAGATCACCCAGCGATGAAATGAGGCAAACGTGTTCGACAGGCAGAAATGAACCGGATGAGGACAACGTTCCCCGCCTGATCACCGGTTTGAGGCGAGCAAACGACGCGACAATTTTTCCTCGCATCCTGTGGTAAAGTAAGCCAAAAAGGACCTGTTCGACGGATCGTCTTGCTTTATTTTTTATTTTTGGCGAAGAAGCATAAGCCGGAAAGAAAGACATCAACTCTGCTGCCAACTTTGCGGGTGGTCGATCAAATTGAGACGGAAGGTCAGCATCGGATGGAGGGATCAAGTTTGACAAGGATCAGATTCATTCGAGATCCAAAATTCACATGCTGTTATGTCGTTGCGTATGCGCTAAAAAAAAAGGTACCTGTACTTCAAATACGTGCCGTAATTCAACTGACTATCATTCCATACTCCGTCAATTGCTTTATAGCGTGTGCCACAAAAATCAGATGTTCCAAGCAGCATGGAAAGATCGAATAATAGCCACAAAATTAACAATCGGAGTTCCTAAAACAAAAATTCCGTACAAAAAATACCGACGAAGAACGTTGAAACATTTCTAACAAGATTAGCACGTTCGATTACAATGCCTGTTGGCTTACTGAGTATATGCGGTTCGAAAAACTTCATAGTGTCCTTCATCTAATCGCAAATCATTTGGAGTCCTTGCACATGTTGTTTCTCTTTAATGAACATTTCAGTACGTAACGATAAGACGCTTGAGTGAGAAACTTCGTTTTGTTTTCGGGTAGGTTCAGCATAATTCAGAAGATCCGGAATTTTTCGAGGTCTCAAACACAACAAACCTAAAAGTCGAATTTTGATTAACCACTTAAAGGACGACTCCATGTTTAGCGCAAAGTGTTTCCTATAAATCCATGGCTAATCCTCTTTGGACGAATGCATTTTGAACCTTTCTAACTCCCATATTTTTGGCTAAAACTTATTTTTGTCAAATTTTCCATTGGTAATAAATGGGGGTTGAATTTTAGAACGTACCCCTGATTCCAAACATATATAAATTTTCACTCTATAAAGCGTTCCACATTTGATTGTGAAATTTCAAGCCGCTAATGGACATGAGACATCTAAGAACAATCAACTCGTTTAAGAGTCACCTGAGAAAATCCTTTTAACTTACTAATTAGTTCACAATTAAATAGTCCGTAAAAACTGAACCGTATTCCTTAACTTGAAAAGTAGTACCTAAGAATAATTTTTAATTTCCTTCAACTTCAACTTTGACAGGTTTACCTGTACTGTACTCCGAAATTTAATCCGCGATTTACTGGGACTTCTATACCGAGTCTTGGTTTATAGTTACTCATTGAAAAAGCTCCGCGTTTCATTGCGCCGAATATGCGGTACAAAAAACTTGGGAGTTTGCTATTTGCTCAAAAATTTGAATGTAGATCATTATTGTATCATCAAGAGGACTTGGTTCTATGGTAAGGTCTTCGAAGTCGTCGATTCCAAGTCGTCCAGTGATCTACAGCGGAAAAGCGGACACGAACCCGACGTACCCATACGCGTAGTATATATTCATGATGAGCCTGCTCTGTTTTCCCAACACCGCCGCCAAATTTCATTTGCGAAAGGCATTACAGACGTCAGCGCAACGAGCCCCGTGTTGTTGAGCACGGAGTTCGTTTCTATAGAGGCCTTGTCGGCCCCACGAGGTGGGCTTCGAGCGACGGCAAACAGGAAAATGATACACAAACGTCAGTCGAGTGTCACTCACTCGCCTGAGCCCATTCTCGGGAACCCCGTCGAGACCTTTCCTGGCTAATCCACGGCAATAACAAAATGTCCCTGTTTTCAATGAGCCTCGTTACCTTATCCACTGAAACACGCAACATGGCGACATCATCGAAGGAGGCACGAGGGTGTGCGGAAAGTTCTTCTGGGTCGCAAGGCTTCGCGGTAGCTAGGATGCTCATGCTCACGTGGCAATTGGAATGAATGAATTCACTTGACGCTTAGTCTTGCTTATATTGCTTTTCAAATCGGTCGATGCAGTCAATGTACTTGGATGCATTCTTTAAAAATGAATGGAATTCTCACGACGGAAGAGTTTCTTTTTGTTACTTCTCCGACGATTCCTTCATGTTTGTGACCTCGCGAATTTGAAGAAGACAGTTGTTTGGTTGCGTTTGAAGGTATTTTCCTTGTGTTGAGTTTGGGCACGTCATTTTCTTGGCTACGTGCTGCACGCGATAACAGGTCGTGTGCACCTGGTTAATATACTGTACTCATCTGTCTTCTTCAATGTCGGCAATGCGTCTGAGTATAATAACCAGCTATTTAGCGGGAAACTTCAGATTTTTCCGTTCCTCTTTCAATCAACTCAGTAACTAAACGACATTATCTCTAACAAAATGACTATTTCCAGGCCTTTTCGTTCAAAATTAATCTAAAACCCTCTTCAGCTACATTACGTTGACTGTAGAGCAATCGACATGATATCTCGAGTCTGCGAATTGCACCACCAAGAAAATTATTGAATGATTTCTGATGTGTACCGGGAAGGAATGAAATAATATGAGTTCCAGATGTTAGTTTTTAAGATAGTTTTTCTTTGAGTTCGGTGATATTACGACCACAATTTCCATTGAAGAAAGGAACATAACGCAGAGGAATAAGTACACATTTCGCCAGTAGATCGAATAATAAAAAAAAGATTATTATCGATCTTGAAAGACAGATGGATTCTTATGAATCTGTCACTTGGAAAATGCATACTGTATTCATTTCCAAAACTTCTATCAATCATATGCAGGATTTACTTCATTATTTTGGATCGAGCTTTTTTATTCACGCGTTCAAAGAATAAAGAACTCTCACAATAAGGCTCGTTCGAATAGTACCCGATTTATTAGAACGTCAACATCAAAATGAGCGTGTAAAATATATGACACGTTGTGACCAGAGAGTGACATTGCCCAGACATTCTCGCAGTGCGAAATTTCTCGAACAAAGCACACCTGGGCGCCACTGAGCTGAACGTTGGAATAACTGGATATAATGCATCTCCCAATGTGGCACCACTGAAATTGAGCACCACCCAACTACCCACCTGATGAGAGTCAGCTCAATGAACTGACTCTTCTACGAATCTACGTAATTGAATATGGATTGTAACGCCACTCCAATCACGAAAGCATCCAACTTCAAGACGGACAATCCGTGCTATGACTGGAAACGGACATAATTCATGCCATGTTTTTTGTGTGCAAAAAAAATGTCTTGTGTGACAAAGAATTGCTGTTTTTCCGGGCATAAATAAATGAAGATGCGTGGGAGCAAAGAAAGTGAACTGAGCAGAGGAAGCCCTGTTTCTGTGCAATTCTACACCTAACTATGTGTGCACCTGGTTAATATACTGTACTCATCTGTCTTCTTCAATGTCGGCAATGCGTCTGAGTATAATAACCAGCTATTTAGCGGGAAACTTCAGATTTTTCCGTTCCTCTTTCAATCAACTCAGTATCTAAACGGCATTATCTCTGACAAAATGACTATTTCAAGGCCTTTTCGTTCAAAATTAAACTAAACCCCTCTGCAGCTACATTACGTAGACTGTAGAACAATCGACATGATATCTCGAGTCTGCGAATTGCACCACCAAGAAAATTATTGAATGATTTCTGTACCGGGAAGGAATGAAATAATATGAGTTCCAGATGTTGGTTCTTAAGATAGTTTTCTTTGAGTTCGGTGATATTACGACCAAAATGTCCATTGAAGAAAGGAACATAACGCTGAGGAATAAGTACACATTTCGCTAGTAGATCGAATAATAAAAAAAGATTATTATCGATCTTTAAAGACAGATGGATTCTTATGAATCTGTTACTTGGAAAATGCATACTGTATTCATTTCCAAAACTTCTATCAATCATATGCAAGATTTATTTCATTATTTCGGATCGAGATTTTTTATTCACGTTTTCAACGAATAAAGAACTCTCACAATAAGGCTCGTTCGAATAATATCCGATTTATTAGAACGTCAACATCAAAATGATCGTGTAAAATATATGACACGTTTTGACCAGTCAGTGACATTACCCAGGCATTCTCGCAGTGCAAAATTTCTCGTACAAAGCACACCTGGGCGCCACTGAGCTGAACGTTGGAATAACTAGATATAATGCATCTCCCAATGTGGCACCACTGAAATTGAGCACCACCCAACTACCCACCTGATGAGAGTCAGCTCAATGAACTGACTCTTCTACGAATCTACGTGATTGAATATGGATTGTAACGCCACTCCAATCACGAAAGCATCCAACTTCAAGACGGACAATCCGTGCTATGACTGGAAACGGACATAATTCATGCTATGTTTTTTGTGTGCATTTTTTTTACAGAACACACTGTTTCTTAACGACAAAAAGGCCCGTATTTATTTACTTCTACGCACCCTCGTTTCTTTCACTTGACTCGTCTCCTTCGGGACAAAGACACGTTAAGATGTGGATTGATCAGCGACAAACAATCTAGGGTCGATCAGCTCGTGTTGAAGAGGTTTCTTGAGTTTACCGTATGGAAACGGTTGCGAAAATTGCGGTCTCAAGAAAAGTACGAAACTTTCCGAAATGCATTGAATACCGGTGTGTGCTCGTCACGTTTCTTGGCGCCCAATCATCCGCACCCGGTATTTCGCGGAGAAATCATCGCCTCGTGCCGGTGTTTCTGTGGTTCCCGCCACGGTTCGCACCTCTGTTCCACACGCCCGGGCGGCTGACGGCGGCAGACACCAGTCGACGCGTTTGACCGACCGGAACAGTTGTATGGCATCCCTTGACGATGCGCATCCCGAAGGCGTCGAAGGAATGCCTACGCCTACTTTGGCGGCCCTGCCCAAGGAGTTCTGGCTCCTCGGAGTCCGCCACCGCTTTTCCCGGCGCGTCACGAGTCACGACCTGCATGAGCCGTTCCTGCTGGATAACATTTGAGTGTTGCTATGACAAAATCGGGAAATACTGCACCTTTCGTCAATAAAAAAAAATAACGTATGATCACCACCCAGAAGCTCCAGCTTTCTTGAAAACTGGTAGAGGCTTCCAGAACCTCAAACCTGACATCTTCTAATTTCAGATTCCTCAGAACACTTTAATGTACTAAGCGAGACTCCCGCGCTCAATGTTACCAACAAAACCAATCAGCAACACTAAAAGTTGGATAATCTGAACCAAGGAATGTTGCAAAACCTTTAAAAAAAATTATAAAAACCCGAAAACGGGAATGCTCATCATAACTGTAAATCAAACTGTTGACCGATAATTTTTGTCTTCCTGAAATTTCTGCAGTTGTAAATACACGAGTATTTTAAACTGTTGAACTGACGCGATTTTTAAAAAATAATTGAATAAATTTTTCCACACCCATCAAATCCACAGTTACTCAAATATTACTGGATGAAATCTAATGTTTCAGATTTTGCTGTACAGTACTTTTTTTACTGCATGTAACAAGTGCTGCTCCTAAAAATAATTGATTACAGGTGGTGCCCTACAATTTGACCCCAATAAGTTGACCCTTGTTCATTGCTGGACTGTGGTGAAATTGTGAAGCTGTGGATTCGTGAGACAATTTCAAATGCAATCTCATCGACATCCCATTTGACGTTTTGAATCTCTTTGTGGGTAAAATTTCAGGGCAGAGGTTGAATTGCAAGTTGAAATCCCAGCAAATTCGACCATCAAATTGTGGGATGGAAAATTTCAGGGTGGTTAGATAGCAAGGTACCACCCATATAGTAAAAACTCATTGCAAAAATACCATCATAAAAAAATTTCAGTACACCAAACATTTTCTCAAATTCCAACATAAAGCCCAAACAGTATATGATGGAACTTCATTGTAACAAACTTCCCATTTTCATAAAAACAAACTTCTTCGCAGAATGTTAATTTCTCCAGGGAGAAATATCCTGACTATAACGCAGGCAAAGTCTGAAATTTCCAATCCCGAGTGTTGATGGATTCCTGAAGCATGGATTGAATAAGCTGGACTGGATGCCGAACGCGCTTCCAAGAGGTTCAACACGTCATCCTCAAAAAATGATTGATTTGCCTGATCGAAGTGATGACCACTCAGTTTTTCAAACAATAGAAAAATAATCTGAGCATGCCAGAAAAGGAAGATTTAATTGATTATATTCAGGTGTGGCGTAAAATTTTTTTCCGGTTATCAACTCGGAAAATCTTGTTCAGTCTAGAAAACTTTTTTGAAGCAGTCCCCAAACGTTTGTCGCACTCAAATTTTACTGTATGTTCGGAAGAATTCCTCGATTGCATTATGGGAGGGGGTATAAACAATAAATAAACTCGTGGACATAAACAAGGCGGAATAAAGTGGCGACGGGTCGATCACCGCCCAAGGTGCGCCGAAGATGGGATTGCAGGGAGTGATGGTCCCTGACGCGGAACGACAGAGATAAATAATGCAGCCAGGGCCGGAATGACTCTCGCGGCCTTTTTGCAAGGAGATGAAAAGCAAAACGTTTGTGGAGCGAATTGGACACGGGAGGATGAGCCTTCGCAGACGATCAGAAAAGATGGGAACCGGTGTCGGCATACATTAGATTTGTCCGTCCGCACACATCGCCGGGGTAATCGGACCCGGGTCATCCAATCCCGCAAACACGCGGCGAGCGGATGAAGTGGACGGCGTCGGGCGAAACAGTCCCCGTGGCTTTCCTCCAAGCGCAGAGAAAATCCGGCTCATTCGTTTTTATCCCCTCGACGAGAAGTGATCCGTCTCTCCAGACGTGACAGGACGGTTTTAGCCCGAGAACCGATGATTCGGGAAACCAACCGGTCGCTCAATGCCCCGCGGAAGAAGAGAAAAACGATGTAAAGTCCCCCGAGGTTTTCTTATGCAGTACAGCTTCCATTAAAATCTCGCTCATGCAAGATTGTTCAGGATACAGTGAAATCTCCTCACAACAGGCGTTTGGGAACTTTAGAACTTTTTTGTTATAGTGAACTGAATTATTTTTTTATAATGACATTTTCAAAACCAATGAGTGGAAAAAAGGTTTAATCAGACCTTGCTAAAATCAATAAGATCTTGCTTTTCTGGCACTCTCAGATTTTTTTATTATTGTTTGAAGAACTGAGTGATCTGGAAAAAAGCGTATCTTCAATCATACATTCCATCAGCTGCATCAATCTCTTCATTCTGGAGGATGATGCATGGAACTACTTGGAAGCATGTTTGTCATTGATTACACCTTCCATCCTTATTGCTACAAGAAAGAATCAGTCAGTCACACTTGGGATTGGAAATTTCCGACTGTGCCTGCCTTAATCACGAAATTTCTTCCTGGAGAATATACCATGCATCCCTAAAAAAAAAGTTTCCTCTGAAATTGGGAAGTTTGGAATACAGTAATGAGATAGTTTTAACATGTACACCATGGGCTTTCCATTGGGACTCAAAAAAGTTTTGTTACACTAGAACATTTGTGTTGACAATATTTGTTGTTATGAGAATTTGCTGTATAATTGAAACAGAATTCACTGAATCCTCGCGTACCTCAACCTGATTGAAGGTTCAGTTCATGTCTGATGGGAGGTTTCATTCAATCCGAAATGCCAAACTCTTTAGCGGTCTTACGGGGTTTCAAGATTCAGCTGGTCACTGGACGCCTGGCGAAAAAACAAAAATGCACATCATTCCTCATGATTTCATTAACGTTGCGACACTAACTGTGATTATACAGTACTTTAAAAACGAGTTTCACTGTAACCTCGCGTACTTCAACCAGATCCGAAGTTTAGTTCCTGCTTGGCTGCCTCATTAGCAGGGTTCATCCAAGCCACAAAACTATGAAGACTCTCATTGGGCCTTTACAGCTTTGCACGAATGCAATAGGTTCCGGAGTCTTGAAGCAGAAGAAAGAAAAATACTGCAAATTTCTCCAAGACTTCGTCGTCTTAGCCAGACGGGTTCTGTTTATACTGCAGTTTTAAACGGGATTCAAACTGGCCCAATCTGAAGTTCGTGTGTGATCGAGAGTGAACACCCAATACTGAGACTAGATTCACACGAACGACCCTCGTGTGGTTTCGAACGTTTTTGCGAATCCCACTCGTGCTTGGAAGTTTAGTGAAGGAATCAAAAGAACGAAGAAAAATTCAACAAGTTTTTTTTCTTGGTTGCCAAAAAAATTGGTGTTTATGCAGCGCTAAAGGACGGAATTCACTGTAGCCTTGCACCAAAATTCATGAAAAATGTTTCTTTTTACCCTCTAAACTTACACATATACAGGTATACACACCTCATGTGATCCAACGTTTTTCGCCACCAAGAGGAAATAAAATGGAAGAACTTCTGTTCCTGTGGCTTTGATTTTGTTGTGCAAAATATAGTAGTGAGATAACTTGTGATTGAATGCTTAGAATTTTTTTTAGCACACGACACATTTCTGAAGCTTTTTTTTGCTCAGTCATTCCCAATCGTCATCTTAATCAGCTCAACTTAATCGTATCTTCTCTTGGCATATCCTTTTCAAAGACACTGGTATCTGTCCTTATCATTAATAATGTTTTGCATTTGTTAATTTTTAATTTGCGGAAACCGATCCATTCTCTGGCCCCGCAAGCTCCAATCAGCAGTTGGAAGAAAATGCTCAAGTTCGCAAGAAGAATGCGAAATTGGAAGGAGAAAAAAAATATCATGAGTATAATGAATATTCTTCTGTCTTCCCAAGTTATTTGAATCCACTGGTCTGATGGATGGAAACATAAAATTCAAGTACAGTACATTCGGGACCCAATCAACCGCCGTTCACATGACGTGTTGTGCACTGGAATGGTGGTGGTGGTGATTACCGGGAAAGTGCACGGTGGGGGCCGCATGTTTCCACTCAGAAATCGACCGGTCTGACTCGGGAAGTTATGTTCACGCGAATTTTAGCCGCGGTGTCAGTTCAATTCGCGAGCAGAAATGGCACTCGTCGAGTTGTCCCAGAACCCGAGCGAAGTTAACTGTCACAACGGAGGTCTGCTCTGGCTCAAGCCCGTCGGAGGAACCCGCGTCGGACCCGCAATTTGTCTGCCCGCGACCGGAATTAGCGGAATGACACCGCAGTCCGGGTCGATGGGAAATATTGTGACGAATGAGGAGAAATGCCTGACCGAAAGAAAAACACGGTGGGGGGTGGAGTTGGAGCAAGCAATCGCGGGCAGTGAGGTCAGTCGGCCTAATCAGCAATCAGACCCGAGAGCGATGGGTTCGAAACGGTCCAGCAGACCTCGCGGATGGAGAACCCACGCTGCTGCATTCCGGATGAAGTCATTGTGTATACAAACCACCCGCACTGACGACAAACTGCCGGACAGCCATTTGTTTCCTTTCACACTCGCCGTCTGGCTGCGATCCGCCCGCAAATTTCCCCCTGCCGATGACCCGGTCATCTGACGGAAGTCCCGCAGGGGTTCGGTCCCAGGAAATTGCTCGTTTTACTCTTTCCGCTCGTCTGGTTCCATCACTCTTCAACTCATCGAATATCACATTTTACTAGAGTACCACGCGCACCTTTTTCTTCAAATTTCCATGGAAAAAATTAGGTGTGCACATTTTTTCTAAAATATCCAAGGAAAACAGGAGGTACGCGTTATATGTGTGCATTATATTTGATTCTGAATGCGAATCAAATTTTTCTCCAATTTCAGTAGAAAAACTTCATGTAATGGAGCCAATTAAAAAATATTTGAACTTCGAATCAATTCATGTTTTAATTCAA
Organism: Notodromas monacha; assembly: GCA_905338405.1. NCBI lineage: Eukaryota > Metazoa > Arthropoda > Ostracoda > Podocopida > Cyprididae > Notodromas > Notodromas monacha. The sequence goes on along the minus strand of CAJPEX010000211.1, from coordinate 70,320 downwards.
GTTTGGCGTTCTTATTCTTGAACTAATGCAGCTTTCAAAGTTATTAAAAAGGGGGTGCACGTCTTGTTTGGGGATGTTGGGGAATCACACGTTCGCACCAAAAACCTTGTTAATCAAGGAAGATATCTCAGATAAAATATAAAAACTAGACTAAATTAAAAGAACAAAGAAATCCTCAAAAACTTGAACACTAATAATAAATAAAACCGCCCATGGCGACATCTTTGAAACCACACAACCGCACCGATCTAAAAACCTCTTATGAAAGCAAACCACTTTCTGAAACAATGAAATCAGGAACACAATAAAATCTTGTCTGTTCCTTCCTTTGCCCAGCAAAGACCAAAGCATTTGCGATTCGAACTTTAGGGTGAAAAGTGTGCTGTTGCTTTGAAGACTTTTGGCGAGTTCTTCATCTGCCTTAGTTTCATCTTCAAACATCTTGGGACCTATTGAAATACAATACAATCTTTCTAACTAGGAACCTGATCAGAATTTCTGGCCTTGTCCCATGCAGGCTGATTGAGCATTTTATTTAACTTGCTTTTTTCTATTTTCAATCCATCCTTCATTTCTCAAACTTTGTGCTGCAGTAAGTTATTCCGCAACAGGGGATACAATATTATTTAAAAAAAATTGACTGAAACCCCCGTGAGCGCGTTGTATCAAGGGCACCTGGTATTTGAGTAAACACTGTACAGTATATTTCGGCTAATCTGACTCTGTACCAATCTGACATTTCGGTATTTGCGACTGAGAGTAGACCATTTCTGGGGGGAAATTAGGTTCGCTACATCAGGCTGCACAGTGCGAAAGAATTCAAATTATTGATGATATTATTGGCTCCCTTCTCGCTGTAATTTAAGATCACGGATGCTGATAAGTGATCAATTTTTAAAAAGTATTATTCAACAGACGAGAAAATCAACTGCTGCAAATTATTACTGCATACACTGGCTTTTTTGCATATATCAAAAATGTCCTTAGCTCGGATCATTCTTTCATCAGCTGGAAATAAATTCGGAAGCAGTTAAATTATAGATGCCACTTTTTCATAAAAACGAATTCAGACATAGACGCGGTCATTGAATACGCAGTTCATTATAATCCGGATATACAGCAATTGTAGTTAATCTACACTAAAGTATATTAAGAAAGCCAGGAAAACTACTGTACATCGGGGTGTCCATAAAATTCGTATGGTTTGGATTCTTAGAATGATTATATTCTTCTACACCATAAAAATATAACATGGCATATGAAACAATCATAAAAATATGTAACATCAAATTTTAGGGGATTGAAGAGAGATAACTTGTACATGATCGAAAGCACCACAACCGGCAAAGAATATTCATGAAAGTAACAAAAGCAAAGTTTGAAAAGTCAACAGCGAATTTCAAGGTGCACTACAGTATTCAGAATATCTCAATTACCTAATGTATGCATAAATTACGTGGAATTTCGGTCAGGGCATGATTGTTACTCTTCAATTTGGCTGCAAAAATAAGAGAGATTATGCCCTCCGCCATACCTGCAGTGACGGTTGCAAGCGAAGCCAGATCACCCAGCATGAAATGAGGAAACAGGAAAGTGATACACAAACGTCAGTCAAGTGTCACTCACTCCCCTGAGCCCATTCTGGGGAACCCTGTCACAACCTTTCCCAGCTAATCCAAGGCAATAACAAAATATCCCTGTTTTCAATGAGCCTTGTTACCTTATCTGCTGAAACACACAACAAGACGACATCGTCGGAGTATCATGCGGGTGTGCAAAAAGTTCTTATGGGTCGCAAGGCTTTGCAGTGAGATGCTCACTTGAACACCTGTCAATTGGATTGAAATAATTCACTTGATGTGTGGTCTTGCTTGCATTGATGAATGAATGAATGAATGAATGAACAGAACACTTTATTTGCCGCTTTTCAGCGTTCACAAGGTACAATCAAGATTTCCACATCTGAATGAACAGAACACTTTATTTGCCGCTTTTCAGCATTCACAAGGTACAATCAAGATTTCCACATCCAAAATCCTTCCCCACCCAACCCAAATCCCCTCAAAGACATTTAATCACTTCAAAGCAGGAAACAAATTACAAATTGATGACAAAAATAAAAGAAAATACAATCCACAAAATATAACTGGACATCTGACATGTATGCATACACCCTCTCATTTCCTGACATTGAAAATAAAGTAGCAGTAAAAGTTCATTTAAAGCACAAGGTCTTCAGCTTGTTTATGTATGAGGTTTAGTTGAATGAACAATTTAGAGAGAATCTCGCATCTATTTTCAAATCAAGAGACAGAGATTCACAGGAAATATCATTGTATGCATTCTTCAAGAACTAGTCGAAATTCTCGCAAAAATGTTTCCTTTTGTATACTTCAATGACCATTTCTTCATTTTTGTGACCCATTGAATCCGAAAAAAAAAGTTGTCCGGGAGCATTCGAAGATAGTTTCCTCGTGCGGGTCATTTTCTTGGCTATGTGCTGCGCGCGAGAACAGGTCATGTGCACATATGGTTAATATGTCCATCTTTCCTCTTTGATGTGTGCAATGCATGACAAGGTATGGGAGAAAAGAAATTGAAATGAACAGAGGAGGCCTCGTTTCTGTACAAGATGGTCGAATGGGGTTTCCTGAGTTTACCATATGAAAATGGCTGCGAAAATAATCGCGGTCTTGCGAAAATTACGAAACTTTCCGAAGTGCTATGAATACCGGTGTGTGCTCGTCACGTTTCTTGGCGCCCAATCATCCGCACCCTGTATTTGGCAGAGAAATCATCGCCTCGTGCTGTTGTATCTCTGGTTCCCGCCACGGTTCGCACCTCTGTTCCACACGCCCGGGCGGCTGACGGCGGCAGACACCAGTCGACGCGTTTGACCGACCGGAACAGTTGTATGGCATCCCCTGACGATGCGCATCCCGAAGGTGTCGAAGGAATGCCTACGCCTACTTTGGCGGCCCTGCCGAAAAAGTTCTGGTTTCTTGGAGTCCGCCACTACTGCTGCTGTTCCCGCCCGCGCGTCACGACCCAGTCACTGCTAAATACCATTCGAATGTTGCTCTGACACTGCTGAAGACCGTGGCACCTTTCGTTTATTAAAAGGTATAATCACCATCCGCCAACTCCAGCTTCCTGAAATATGGCAGAGACTCTAAAAACAATCTTTTTGTCTCAGATTTCTCAGCACATGAATATATTACGCGAGACAAACGCGTTCAAGTTCACTATGAAAACCGATCAGCAACACTGAAAATGAGATGACCCTGTATTTGAACAAATGTGTCAAGAACCCCAACAACGAATACTTTATTTTTTTTAACTAGAAAACGAATATCACCCTGAATACAATTTGGTTAAATCTTTTTTATATAAAATGCTGTTTAATAATGTATACCGAAAGCAGGCAAATGAAATAACCTTCGTGAACATTTTTATTTCTCGATAAACATGCCAATCTTCATTGCAAGGAGATGTATTAAAGGAAAAAGAAGTGCACGAATCAACGAAAAAAGAATTTTTAGTAAGAACGATGGACATTTTTCGATTAATGAACCTCCTCCGTCAAGATGATTTTTACTAACTAGAGGATTACTGAAACGCGTGAAACCACACGTAGTACTGTATACAGTACTGTGACTCCAAAATGGAGACCTTCCATAGACTTTAATATAAGAATCGTTAGCAATAATTTTTAAGCTACATTTTCAATGAATTTTTAGTTATCATGAAAAATGAATGCTTTGGTCGCACGAAAAATATAAAAGCAGCGCAGGAGCCACTCCAGTTGATCATTGGAAGTAACAGCATCCTTCTAGATTTTGCTCTGGGGATAATGTTAAGCCTGCTTATTAAAAGAAACGTTTTCCATGACCATCATCTGATCAAGTATTGAGCTATTTTCGATTCCTTGATTGAACAGAATAAGTCATTAAATGTTTTTAATGAGTTTAAGCCGTTCGTCTTATTGTAACTCATAATTTTTAAAACGCAAGTACAGTTGATGGCGATTTTTTACGAGTACTGTACACAGATTCAATTTTTCAAAAGTAAAATCCCTGGAATCATTTCTGAAGTTCGTTCATGAATCGGCTCAGCTTCATCTAATCATACTCCGTATCCGGATGCTCATCTTGTTATGCATGAATTATCGTTACAAGAGAGTATCAGTCATGAGCAACTATGATAGTACTTAGTACTGTGTTTTCGAATACGCGGGAGCTGGAGGATTGATTACTAAAAAGCACCATTGAGTTTTGGTGAAACACTGGAATATCTTGTGCCTGGTAATGATAAAAGCTCCTGGGAATTCGGATGCACAATACAGTAATTGCATCATTCCGTTTGTCGGAATGAAGTGAGCACGTCGGTTTCAACGAGCTATCGAACGGTGTTCATCCCGCGGTTTGTGTGACGGTTTTGCTGCAGCAGGACAGGACAGCTATATGAAGAGATCACGTGACAGATAATGACCCCCGAGCACTTAGCGGCTGTTAATGACGGCAACCGTGCTCGAGCATGACCGGGCATGATGGAATTAAGCGAACGGGGAAAAATCATCGGAGCAGAACACTCTTAATCTGCGTGTTAGCGAGGACCGGAGAGTGCCTGAGGCTGAGTGCTATATTGAGTCTTGGGCGTTTCTGGAGAGCTGATTTTCAATCCCATCTTCCACGGCTCTCGGCACGAGAGCGCTGGAGCCAGGGAAGAGAGGCTTAGTAATGACCCGGTGAGTTAATGCTAGATTCGGCAAGGGTTCCCTGCTCCAAAACGGCACCTGAAGCGATCCCACTTGGGCTCGTGATCCTCTCCTGATCCGATTTTTACGCCATTTCCCGGGATCACGCAACTGGAACCGGCTCAAACGGAGTATGATACCCCTTGAGTAATGCTCGTCATTTGTTACGAGTGTCTCATCTTGACCTTGAAGCATTTGCAGGGGATTCCGAGTTTCTAGACTACTCTGAAGTGTATTTCGGGACGGGCATCACACGAGAACTGACCTGAGTTGCTGCAATTTTTCAGCCCATAATCTTTAAATCTGAAACTATCAGCGGTTTGCGGTTCCAAAACCCATGACTGGTGTATACAAAGTACAGTATTTAATCATAAAAAGTGAACAAAACGTGGCTCTTATGGCGAATAGACTAGATACAATGCATCTTTCACAAAAGAGAAGTATACAAGTAACCCTAAATTTGGTGTTTTCTTTTATTTTCACAAAGAGGATAAATTCCGATTTCGGGGTCTGGGCTGAGCACAACTTTCGGGCAACCGTGCATCACACACCTTCGTGTTTTTTCTATATATAGTTAGAGGCAACATTAGATATTGCTGGTCTGTTGGGAATTTCCACGTTTTCGATGCCTCCCTTCACCAAGCATAAAAATATCGATATAAAGATACCAGGCCTTCAAAAAAAGGTTCATGAAGAAGCTGTTATAGGTGATTTTCCCTCAAACATGTATGCTCCATAAATCTAATGGGCCAATGCAATGCTTTTTGAAAAGTGGCAGAATATTTTATTTGTGGAGCAGGTCTCAAAATTGTCAACACTCTTCAACCTGAGGAATTTCTAAGGAAAATATAAGAAATTGACCATGCAAATTCCAAGTGCTGCAATGAATGTATCTGGACGATCTTCGACACGTACCTTCAAGTTCAAAACTGTGGTCCTGGGACGCTTCTAAATATATGTCTGAAAACGTGTCATCAAGAAATGTAGCCCAAATTTACCGTCGGGAAAATCCAAAAAGGTTGATGAATACTGTTCTAAAGAAAAATGAATGACCAGTTATCGAAAAGGACTTCAGTTCAAACAGCTGTTCGAAAAGTATCCATTATGACATTGCAGGATGGGGAGATTGTGTACGATTTTCGTCCTGTTCGTTATTCATGTCCTACAGCAATGCAAACTTGAAAATTTTGCAATGGACTGTTCATCAAAATGTGTAGGACAGCGCATTTAATCGTACAGAGCATAAAAAAAATCAGACTCATCGACTGAAATATATGGGAAGACTGCTACTGTATGTATATTATATAAAACTTCGATTTCGCCACACGCTCATTTAAAGACGGCAAAAATATAAATTAAATAAACAGAGCATCATGTTGGGCAGAGACGGACTTTTAATTTCCTTTTGCATGCATTTGTTCAACTGGAATGCATGGATCGATGGCAAAAAATCTGGGTTTTCATTTTTCTATCACACCTTGCATACCGGGCTATAGAAAAAAAAATATCATCTCAGCAAGTTCACGACTGCTGATGCTCACAGTGCAGACGTGATATTGAAGGCATTTGAGAAAATTGGCGTGAGTTTCCCTTTTATCCAGGTTTCAAAAATGGCATTTTCGAAAATCCTCTGGAGAGTTGGGAGAAACCATATCCTTTCTTAAATTCTAAATTCTCATACTTTCCCGTGATACGTTCATATTTTTGATTCGCTTCGCTAAATGCACCATTTTTTATTAAATGTATTGTTTCTTTGTTCCTTACTAAACTGCTACGAAATTTGGTCAATTATGATTGAAATCGAACCCAACCTACGACAAACGGACCATCCCGGAAAACTGCGAAGGATCGAGTACATTTGTTTAGTGAATGTTGCGACCGGCTGATACGATGGTCCACGGGAGAGGTGGACGCACGAACGAATGAGTATTTGTTTTGCACATTATACAGTACAGGATATCCAAGTGGATTCTCCCTCAATCGCAACCTGGAAGTGCATTCAACATTCATCTACCTTCTCATACCAACCCTGTATTTGCCTACTAATAGCTATCCACGAAGTGCTGCTGGGTCGGCAAATAACGTTGGACCGAAAACCTGCCATGAAATAAATCGTTCAACTCCCAACACTGCCGAAATGCAAGGAAGTGTTTGAGCAAAGGAGTTACCAAAACAAACCAAGAATAGAGAGAGAGAGAGAGAGAGAGAGAGAGAGAGAGAGAGAGAGAGAGAGAGAGAGNAGAGAAAGAGAGAGAGAGAGAGAGAGAGAGAGAGAGAGAGAGAGAGAGAGAGATTGGATCCCTTTGCAGCTGGAATCGCCATGCATTTACCGGAAAAAAAAAAAACATCGCGAAGGCCTAGGCGCCCAGAAAACAAGCAGGATTATGTGGCGTAAGAGTATACGTGTTGGCTGGACACGCAGCCGACAATGGGACACTCCAGCATACTCCGGAGTGGCGCTGCTCGCTCGCCCGCGAAGGCAAGGGCTACTCCGCCCGTTGCATCGGTGTCATGCCCGGCATTTGAAACTGAGACCGCGCGGGAAACAGAAGCCCTTCGCTGTCGGGCCTCTGTGATGCTGCAGCAGTGTGCCTTCCTTTGACTTATTGTCATCCCTCCGCATTTTCCTGCCAGATGACCCCCATAACACCCCCCCCCCCCACCACACAAAAAAAAAATTATCTGTGGCTCCTCAGCTTCCGCATTTCCGGTTGTGCAATTGTCGAGTACCGTATTTTTGTGCGTGTAGACGTCGTAGCCGGATAACCAGCACCGGTTCCAGGCGATTCAACTATGCGTAAACCGAAACATTTTGAAAATTTATTCGATCTTCAGACGGATTTGCAGGTGGACTCTCTCAGTAGAACGATTTTCTCTGTGCAGGTAATTTTTTTCCCCATGGGGTTCTCTCTCCATCTTATGAGGGTTCTCTAAAACGAAATTCATTCTACAACAATTTTTTTTTCTCGTCCCTTGAATTTCCTTGTTGAGAGAGTCCACCTGTCTAATTTGCAAATTGTCCCTCCGAAAAGTTCCATAAGTCGGATAACAATTACAATTACGAGACCGTTTACACAGTATGTGGAAGTGCGAAAACACCTGTTTTGTATGGAAAGTGAGCCAGTGCATGGCGTACCTTGTTTTCTCGAGATATACTGAGTAACTTTGAGTATAGTCTCAAACCACTGAGTTTCTATTGAAGAAAAGTGCTGGCGCAACGTGTGTATATGCGTTTATTGAATGTTTCTCCGGGTGAAACGGAATAGCTTCGAATGTATATTCCAGTGCATAATACCCCGATCAGCACTGTTTTGCCGTTTTATCTGAGGTCTATGTCATGAATTTCATGCCATGTTTTTAGTTTTTCCTTGATTACACATGTAGAGGCATTATTCGGCTAGAAAAGAGGGCTCGGCTCAATTATAAAATGACTTTTTCGGTTCTCGGATGGCCTTTAACATGCAATTAAAAGCTGAACATATTCTTGTATTATGTGCAGAACATTGTTCTTCGACAATACATGCATCATCAAACGAACTGTTCATCATTATACCGTTATTTTCTTCATTTACCTTTCTGACATTGTTGATGTTTGCCAATTCCTTGAACTAACTTGAATTCTGTGGCATTTTAAAGAAAATTGGATTTTACTTAAATTCTCTTGAGAAAAACAACCTCATCAGCGCAGAATCGGGGGGGGGGGGGTTTTCGGCAATTTTCTCATTTGAATGCTTGCTGGCATGACATCGCAAACGATATTCATACTTATAAATAACAGCATTCAGCTAGCTATAAATTCCCCAGCCAAGAGGATTTGCCCGCTGCTACCAAGAAGAAAACGAGAATAAGCTAAACATAATGCAAGAATCAAGCAATCCTTATATCGATAAATTGGGACAATACTCGCAATATTGGTATTTCAAATATTTATCATTTTTAACACATGCTTGAGTAGGAAACCGAGTAAAACCTGAAGAATGATGTGTGCTCAATGATTTTCGATATTCCCGTGATATATTTGAAGACACCCCAGTACCACCCCCCATTTGCAATGGACATGCTGTCTGAATATACGGATGAACTGAGCATGGCGAAAATTGAAAGAATTTGTTGCTGAAATTCGTTTTTAAGTGCCTTCAGTGAGATCTGTGAGACTGCGTATTGATGCAAATCAGCATACAATTTCAATTTTTGACGCCATATGAGCGGTGGAAATTCCGTGAATAGAAAACATCAATTTTACTTCCAAGACTTCCGAACGGTTTTTCATGAAGTCGAAGTAATATTCGAACGTTCTTCATTCCATTATCTGGAATATGAATGCAGTGTACAGTATATGAATGGTGAAAAAATACACGACAGAACTAATAAATCGGTAAAATTTCGAGAAGATGAATGCATTTCACACGTGCTGGTTAACAGCTCATTTGACGCAGTTCAGGCTCAGAAGTTCTGCTTAAAAGTGAGTTTCAGAATAGCTCTGCTTGTAACAGCAATTTAGTTTCCACGGTCAAATATTATGATTTGAAAGAAAAGAAAATAGCAATTTAATGGCGCGTTTTAATTAAAATGAAACAGCTCTTCAACTTTAAGGGAAAACGTTAGGACGTACCGTCTTTCGATAAATCGTGTATCCGACTATTCGGTTGTCTTCAGTTTAATTCAGGATACAAAATCATAAAAGAATATTGTTATTAAAGTTTTCGAATAAGACCATTCATTGTTATGAAAGCAAGGCCTTCCATATTCGAATACAGTACAAGACCCCGTTGACTATGAAAACAAATTTGCTTGCAAATGTAAGATTCGTCTTTATTGCATTCATTTTTTGTTTAACATCGCGAAAGTCCGTTCATTCTTGATTCCCACATAATGTCATATGTTTCAAAAATAATCCAGAATTGTCATTTTTTTGCTGCCACTGAACATTGTGCAAGCACTCGTTGTTTTTTCTTTTACGTGACTGAAAAAATTTTCTCGGGATTGGGTCGTTCAGAACTCAGAAATCAGAAGTAACATCACACTGTGAATACGAATCTCGGGCTCGCCCTGAGGTACAGTACAAGGATGCCATTGAATTGAAGATGCCAGCATGATGGTATGTTAGACGCGCTCTCACTTATAAAGTCAATTTTCGCGACAGCAAAAGGTGCAATTACTTTTGAGTAAAATCGCTGTGTTTCATTTCACGGAACAAGCATTGCCCTCCCGAACGAGCCCTCGCGTTCATCATCAAGCGGAGGAAAATCTCGCCTTTTCCGCCAGAATGCCGCAGCTTTTTTCCCGCTTCCTATCGCGCAGTGTTTTACCTCGATTCAGGTGTAATCGTGTCCGTGCGATCCCGCAGCTGGCATGGTGGCCAAAACTTGTGGTGACCTCACGCTCTCCGCTGCGGCGGGGGAATGATGTCCCGTGGAGTGGAATCCGGGCACTCGAGGCGGGGCCGCGCGATCCCGTAGGCCCCGCCTTTGACACATATCAGGTCAGGGCAGAGGAGACCCGCGGACCGTGTCGGAATTGGTGCGCTCAAGATTCCCGCCGCCGCTCGCTCAGGACACTCCCATGCACTCACGCTGGGGCGGCGGAGAATCGACAAAAAATAAGGGGGGAGACAGAAACAGAAAATACTGCATGGAGTGGAGGGAAACCAAAAAAAAAAAAAATCGCCAACCCGCGCAGGTGAAAAAAAACGCCAGCAAACCGCTGTAAACATTGACGCCGGGGGAGGGACACAGGCCTGAGATACGTGTTACAACATTTGGTTCAACACTGGAAAATACTCGAAATGTATTCAGGCTACGAAAATTATTTCCACGAGATTTCTTCCTCTCATGTATTTCCTTACAATGCATGCAAATGGCGTTCAAGTTGGCCGAGGCTTGCATTTTACTGCGAAGCACATTTTCTGAATCCATGGCACAAAATTTCTGCATTAATTTATCTTCCCCCCCCCCCCCTGGAGAATATGGCCCAAACATCATTAAAAAAATCGCCCTACATTCCAACGTCGTTAAATGCCGAAACTGAGAACTCCACGGAGCAAAATTTCTTAAGCTTTAAGGAGCCACTTCCTATTTTAATCCTTGCTTTATACCACCGCGTTTCAGTGTATTTCAACAGGTTGCGGTGAAATAATTATGCTTTAATTGGGGTTTCCTCAGTTGTACTGTACCAATAGGAAACAACTCCCCGCAGCTATTGGTGACGATACAAAAGCTGAATTTACTATGATTCAAGGTGCTGATTTTGCTTTTAAAAATACGGTGCTGGAAACGTGGATGATTTTTTCTTCATTCTTTTAACCGATCATTGCCCTTTAATTATTTTAAAACTTCTCTATGAATCCGTCTGAAACCGAAAAAAAACTTCACCATGTATGACTTGTGAATGCTCTTCTGAGCCTTAACAAAAATGATTGAACATGCGTTTCATGTGTTACCTTAATTGCTGGGAGTAGATAAGTGAAAGGGTATTTTTTATTTGCGATTTTCTTGCGTGCAAAGAAAGCAGGCGGATGTTTGTGTCACATTAATCAGAGCCACGTTGGAGAACGATGATTTGATCACATTAAAATTTATCGAATTTCAGAACTGTCATTCATTTGCATCGATTGTCGACATGGGCTTCTGGCGGTTCCCCCGCGGGTTCCGAGCGCGGGTCATTGGTTCCCTGTCGTTCCCGCGGCATCAGTTCCGCCCGCGACTCGCAGTGATGTGCACGCGCCGACGAAAACAAAGCTTCGATTACGTCTCAAGAGTGATTCATTGTCGATTTCGGGTTCAAGATCAACATACAGTGTAATAGCTATATATTTTCGCAATTTTCTTGGGCGTTCCAGAGAATATATTGAGTCTTCCCGAGATCCGGCAATAATTGTCTGGCCAATGCCCGTGAAAATCGCGATAACATGTGCTTTTTTTGGAGAACATGAAACCAATCACGTTTGGGTCAATTCAAGCTACAAGCTGAATTTTTTCCGACGCGTGGTTTGTAGTTCAGGTCGTTCTCCGCCTGGAACACGAATTTTTGTAAGTGAAATTATAAATTGCTCAAATTATATCAGAAGTGGTACGTGATTCGGAGTTTGGTGCCGGTTTATTGCTAGGTAGTTTGTTATAGATGATTTACGTAATATGAGGAATTACTGTACAGCAATGCGTTCTATGACATTTCAAGTGTAACATATAAAATTGTCAAGTCAACCGGTTTCGTGCTTACAGTGTTCTCCTCGATTCCCTCTGATCGCCCTCTTACTTGAAATTTGCACGATTTATCGCAAGCATGAATTTCATAAGGAGTGTGACGATTTTTCTCGCAATATTCAAGGGTTCTCCGACCAACACCGCATGTCCGCACATTTGAAATTCGGGTGTTTCTTTGCGTCTCGAAAAGCGATAGATCATGTCTGAAAATCATCATGATTTTTCTTCTACGAAAGTGGGCAGAAAATTGCGGTGGTTATCGGACACAGATGTTAATATGCAATGGATATTCAATGAAATGGATTTCGCAGAATATCATTGCCATCGGAAATTGTTCTTGTGACACATTTCACTCGGAATTGCAACCATTTTACGAAAAAATGAAGCTTTTCTCAGCTTGCAATATGAGTAATGTCTTTCGGAAGCGCAGTGCTGAAAGTGAACCGTCCTTGAAAGACTATTTGCAAACAAAATTGTCAATTTGAACCTTAGTTTGCATCTCTAGTTAAAATAGACATTCAAAATGTGCGCCAGTTGATGGGAAAGAATATTTAAGTGGATTGTGATTTGTTGATCCGTGCGATCACAGCATAAGGATTTACTGCTTGCGATCCGCCAGAGACGTTGGAGGCGCTGATTCATAATTGAAGTGGCGACACGACAGCAAATGGCCCAGGTTTCCTGTAGAAGATTTGCGACCTGCTATGATCCGAACTTAATGTCCCAGTGCAGCTGTTTCGCGGTTGACACGCGAGCTAAATATTTTTGGCGGAACAAGCTCGCGGGCAGCCATCAGAGCGAGTTTCTCGATAGAGCAATTAGACTGGGCCGGAAACCAGGAAAGAAGGTGTAATCAAGCCCGACATAGCTGAACAGTCGCGATAAGTCATTGCGGTACTCACAAGAAACGGTGTGAGGAAAGACGCGACGCGAAAAAAAAAGAAGTGCAGGGGTTGATAAAACGCTGCGGTGCGTTGCTTTTGGAGTCTGATATCGACCCAGCAAGGTAGTTAATCAGGAAACGGGAAACGGAGTCGGGAGATTGTTCGACAACCCGCGTGAAGGACAGTGATGAAAGCGCGAGGGAATAATTTAGTGACGCGACAGAAAGTCGGACCTTTTGCAGCAATTACGGCAGAACGCGAACCAGATAAACTGGACAGCGGTTTCATGAATCACCTGCCTAATATGGTTTCATTAGGGCGGGTATCCCGACGGCGATCTATCCCCGGAGTCGGAATGAAAACGTCTCGTTCTCCCAACTCTTTTTTCCAGAGCAACTAAATCCAGACTTCCCTTCTGCAGGTATACTCAACGTGATCGTATCGAGAGCAAGTGTCGTATGCGTCTTCGACTGTGAAAATTTCATTTTTCTTTCTCCGTGAAATTATTTCCTCGCCGGAACTTGGGTCATTTTTCTCCGCGACCCTCGCCCCGCGTGTCGCTGACTTGGGTTTTCGACTGCGTTCAGTCGGTGCAACTGTTTTCTTTCCTGCACTCGTCGCCGGGAATTCGAGGAACTCCGTGCTCGACACCCGCCCCCCAGTGATGCTCGCACGTTCTTGAAATCCGTCGTACGATGTCCTCCGCTTTCACTCAGCTCGGGCAGATGACTCCGTCTCCAACTCAGGTGCGTTGTTCCTTTCATCAGCATGATTTCACTATATAGGAATATCTTTCTGGGCCAACGTCGGGACGAAAAAGACATTTTTCATATGTTTTTCTAGAGCACCAGAAACATTGAATGTTTTCTTCCAGTCTCGAAAGTGGAAAGAAATTGTTCTGCGATTCAAATCGCACTTTTGTTGCATTCACTTCATTCGGACCAAAAGAAGCTGTCGATTATAATCTGGATTCAGGAACCATACCTAAAACTATTCAAATGCTTCCAACATTAATCACGATTATTTTTTGCCCTATGGAAGAACTTGTATTAATTTTTCCATTGAATGTTTGCCTTATTTCGAATAAAATATTGCATTATAGTCGAAAACAATCACACGTAACGTCTGAATCGAAGACGCATCGAATATGAAATGAACTCTGATGTTGTTGCCTGTTGGCAGTTTTTGTGAAGCGTATCTTGTTTTTGAGTAATACGGAAATTGTTACCACAATTAGTTGAGAAAGATTTTTTAATAAAAATCCCATGGAAATTCATTTGGGCAGATTAAAGCTCAGTAACAAAGAATTGAACCTATACTCTGGTTTTTATCGGAATCCTCCTCTGTTCACTGCATAATTACTTGGAAGAAACACGCGAACAATTATGATTCCATATATGTACATTTGAAACAGTGCGGAAAGTGCACTCTCTTTGCAGTCCAACTGCATTTAAAAGTGTTCGAGTTGAAGAAAAATATATTTGGGGTAGAAGAGGGACAAGTATTGTATCATGACTTCATGATATTAAAGGTATCCATCAAGGTTTGGCTTTTGAAACTGAATTTTGAGCGCATCCTAAGAATGCTGCTTGTGTAAAACGCGATTAATTGAAAAATTACAATATCCGATTTGGGTTGATCACGAGAAATCCACGAGGATTAAACGTGATTTGAAAGCGACTTTCGGATACCTTCGAATTTTGGGCTGTTATTATGCTGTTGGGCTCGCATTGAGTCAGAATGAATCATGAAATTTTCCTCGTCTGCTCAATTAAAAATGTCTTCGAATGTTCAGTTTTTGGAGCAGGACAGAATGGGAATTTTGTTCGAATTTATTGAACTTGAAAATCATTTGACAGTTGATCCCTAGATTTTACAAATTAATCTGTACAACGCAAAACCGATACAAGCCATTTGTTTCGAAACGTATTTTCAATTTTTTAAATTGACCCATTGACTTTTTAAAATTGTCTGACAAGCTTAGGTGTTCAGCTCTCCAACTGATAATTTTAATCCAACAATCATACGGAGATTTTTTTCCAATGCCTGATATGAGGCATCGAAACGCTGAAAAGGAAACATGAATACAATTGAACGTACTTCGAAGGCTCAGTCCTTGCCGGATTTGCCACCACGAAGCAGCCCATGTAAAATATTTGCCTCCTGTGTAATATTTTTCATCCTTTCTAAGTTCGCCCCCTTGTTCGTCTTCCTCTGGGGGGCCTTAGCAACAGGTTTTGTGCTTTTTAAGCAAAATCCTTCCAGACGTGTCATGCGCATCATTTGCTGACGGGCTGGGCTTTCTTCCGCACGGTTTCGGGTGCCGAGGACCCATAATCTCTGTTCGGGTCCGAACCCAGGCCGCTGGGTCGTGAACACGGGCTGACTAAGCACCGATCGGGAGCTCAACGCGTCTCCGAGACTTCACAATAGGAACGACAAGCATTCACGCGAAATCCATAACAGCAGTTTTCTTCCCTGTCCCGCAGCAAAATACTTTGCTTGGGCAAACGCGACATTGAAAAGAAGCATTTCTTTTCTCAACCCACAGAAATTTTACGTATCGAGCTGAATACCATTGCTATTTTTCTCCGCTTTATGACTTGATCGTTCCTCTCGCTCATAGATCTCACATTCTTCAAATAAATCCAAGAAATTTTCCCTATTCGTGAAATGTCTTTACAGAATTCTTCGAGTTGCATTTGAAATTTCCTGACGAGTATTCTTTGAATGAAAAGCATTGCGAAAAATTTGTCGAGAAGCACAAGCATATACTCTACTCATATTTATCGATCACCAATCTAGACAAGTTGAAGTTTCCTACGATGGGTCAATTTCAATTATGTTTTTCTTCCATACATATTGGTTTCTCGGTCCCGATTCTCCAAACGCAACTGTTGTCAATTAAAATATGGAATTAGCTTCACTGAAGGGAAATTCTTTCTACATCCAGTACAGCTGTTATTTTTGTATGCCCTGGTAGAGAGAGGCAATTCGTAGAGGGCGATTCACGCGCTGATAGTTCCACAAAACGTGAACACTTTGGTTATTTATGGGGTCAGTGAAATAAAGATAGGACAAGGTTGGAGGAGGGAAGAATAACCTAATTAATCCTGTCACAGCTGCGAGTTGTCTCGTGCTTTGAAAAATTACCCAGAATATTTTGTCAATGCAATTGATAAGACATATCTTGAATTCTTGAGAGAATAAATTGGATCTTCATTCGTTTCTCCCAAAATTGTGCTATGATCATTGGAGGGCAAGTGATGTAAAGCGATTCGATTACCCCAAGAATAAATATACAAGAGGACCTTGTGTTGAGACAACGGGGTGGACTTGTGGTATTCAGGAATTTTCCGAGCGAAGTTCCGGACGCTGTGTGAGGTGTAGGAGACGAATGGGGAAAGAGTAATTCGCGAGCTTTTAGTGCAGGATGGCGTTTGAGAGTCATAAACTACATTTGGGAATCATAAACTACTGTGGGTATAGCCAGCACGGAGATTTCGGCCCCCGGAGCAGCCGTGAAACCCGGGGTCCTGTTTCCGGGCATCGCAATATTTGGAGAACGAACAATGTCAGAAAATGCCTCCCGAAACGTCGAAGCAGGGAATAAATAGAAACACGGGGGAATAATGCTGACCGTGCGTGAATGTCGAGGAAAGTTGGGGAGGAAGATGTATGTTTTGTGTCCCAGCAAAACCGGGCATAATGCACTCGAGTGACTTGTCCGTCTTTGTGCGCGACGACGTGGGCCCCCGCGGCTGACCGCTATAAACTCGCCAGGAATGTTCATTCAATCCAGGAACCTGCGCACAAACGACCGGAAGACGAGCCTTTATTTTTTCCACCTTCTTCTTCACGCGCGTTCCCGCAACAAAACTGCGCCAAAATTGACCATTTTCCGCTTTTCTCCTGCCGTGACATCGATGCGCTTTCTTCTGCGCCCTCTGACCATTCCTGGACAAAAGCCACATTCACCGAGTTTTCGCAACCGCAGTCAGGTCAGGTGGCGTTGCTCCAACAAATCAAAAGATTTGTTTGAGCCCTGGCATTCCGAAACATTGAATAGAATGAGGTTGAAACGGAAATAGCACGGAGACTTCTTCCAGATTGTCCACACAACTTTCCGGAGCCAAGCGCGCAATCGAGCAGAAGTTCCATCGTTCTTTATTCTCTGGTTGGAAATGTGACGTCTTATCCCGCGAATTCCGACCCACTGCCTGTCATTTATGGTTAAACTTGAATTGAAATTTCCGTTTATCCTGTGACGGACGTTGATATTTATAGTACACTGGACGTATGAGTTCGCATTTACGCGAAATCTCTGAATGACATCTGTTGGATAAATGGCTCACACTCTTTCTGGGATCCGGCAATCCTTGTTTTTTTTTCAAATTAATTTGAAGTATGCATGTAACTTTATATGCAAATTTGCAGGCCCCCAACTGCTAAATAAAAGAGCGGACTGATTTTCATAATTAAAATTGGATCATCTTATAGGAATAAACGGTGTCTATTTTCTCTGCAAATCTTTTCTTCGCGAACTACAAATCAACTCGATTTTTTAATATATTTCTTGTTGGAAAACTAAATACACATTTATAGAACGTCTGACAAGACCGTTTAAAATGTCCTTTTGCAGTTTAAAGAATATCTTTGCAGATGAATTTGATGTACTGATAACTCAGTGGGAGATACGAAGTACCTTTGAGTGAAATTGTCTCGTTTATAAAATAAAAACCATTTAAATTTCCGAAGCTTATTTTGAATTCCAGTTGGGCAACTTTCCCAATACTTTATTTTAGGTTAACAATTTAAAATGTAGCGTGCACCGAATGTGATTTTTTTTCTTCAAGTTTTTGATTGTAGAAGGGAAAGAATGGAGCCTATAAGTCTATAACCATGTGGCTATAATAGGTATCATACAACGAATATAAAGATCTCGTAGATTGTCCGATCACTGACGAGGTCAACCAAATCTTATTGTACAGAAAAAATCAATCTGTTAGATGAAGGATTCACGCTTTCGCTTATCATAATCCGTTAAAATAGTTGAAGATCAATGCTGAAGTCCCCGTCCGGTGTCATGTTTTCTTTTCTCTCTTCACTCGGGAAAGAATGTGTCGTGAAGGTTTTCGAGCGAGATTGAGTACGGATAAACTTCATTGCCGAAGTAAGTACAGTGTGCATTAGCCAAGGAGACGAAGGAAAGTCGGTGCATCAGGGGGAAGTGGTCTCGCATCGGATTGATTTGTGCATGGGTTTCGGAAAGTTGCTGAGCGTTTCGTGTTTCTTGCCGGCGTCGGTCTCGGAAGAAGAAGGTCGTCAGGGAAAAAAAGGGGGGGGGGGATGAGGGGTTGTAAACGGAAATCAGGACATGGATCGCATCTTCGCGGCGACGTGATCACGGCGCGGGCTGGCCAAGGAAGCGGCGAGATGTCGTCTGGCGATTCCCGGCTGTGAGACTCGGCCAGATAAAGAGGAAAAAGTAAATAAAATGGATAAATAGAAAAAAGCATGAGTGAAAAAACCTTGTCCGCCTTACAAAGAAAACACGGGTTCCACTTCCGAATCCGGCGGAACTTGAACCAACCCAGCGACCAACATGTCTACACGCTTAACCGCCAAGTTTTAATTTGAGCGAGCGGCGGCATTCCCTAAATCAATGGAACATCTGACGCATTATCCTCCGTTCTAGCGGCGGAAGAGGAAAAGTCTCACCATCAAGGAACAAAACTCGTGCTTGTCGAAGCAAGTTTAGGCAACACCATTTCGTTTTCAAATAAGGCCAGGAACCTTTGCAGGGATTTCCAGTTATCTGATCACTTTCCGGGGACTAGTTAGAAAAAAAAATCACAGATGTTTCTTCAATTTCTCTCCGGAATAAAACCATGCGTCGAAATATTATTTCAGTTTGCGGTTCAAATAGTTTTGTTCAATTGATATTTCTAGAGTCAATTTTTAGGTCACAGCCTCTGAAGCAAATTTATTTTCTTGGATCCGAAATTAAGAGTTCTCTGAGCTCTATGCTGTTGGTCTCAAGTTCTAAACTTGATAATCTAGTCTGTGTTGATCAGTTGGAAGTTTTATTTTCCTGGTCGATTCTGTCTCCCTCCTTCGACGATGTGCCTGGGATTTAACTTTATTAAATTTTTGTATATTTTTGGAGCATGCATTTGGATTGCAGAGCACTGAAAAAGACCTGAAGAGTTGAGAACTAATTCTGTAAAACTAAAAGATAAATTTAATGCATCTCAATTCCTCTGAAGCAAATTTCCATTTTTCGGTCGTCTTCTTCCTGATTACGTAACTGTACACTATAGAAAAAATATAGTTGACAACGTCGTTAAAAGTGACCATAAAAAACCAATATCATCATGTCGGCTAGCGAAATAATCTCTACGCACTGTACTTCGTTCGTGTGTGATGTTTGCTCTGAATGAAGAGCCAAGGCGAGCATCACAAAAAAACCCCGAACATGAAAAAAACCTAGGCCACAGAAGCGAAACTAATTCGTAAATAGCCGTGAGCTCTGAAGTATCCCCGAAAGTACCCCATGAGCAATCCTCAGAAGTATCCTCAATGAATGTTGATGGCTTGTTTCCTTCTATCCATTTTGTCTTCCTTCATTCAACCGGTTTGTTAATAAACTCTTGACAAACATGCATCCTTGTATGTGCAACATTGGCTCAAAACCCGTCGCGATCATGGTGATAAAATTTGATGATTGATCGTGGAATCAAATGACGTTGCTCGTCATGTTCACTTGAAGCGGTGGCAAAATAGGTCAACCTTGTCACAGATCAACCAGAGAGTTTCTAAATCAAACTGATGAGGACGATGCCAAGAAACTTTGGGTCAGAGGATTCTTTGAAAAGCGAGAAAAGTCGAAAAATAGATTCAATGTTGAATCAGGTTCATTTAATTGATGGATTCCGCGTGGGAGTGTAACAAAATAGTGGAAAGCTGTCGCAGATCACCGCGCTGAATTATCAGTGTTTTTTTTTTTTTAAGTTGCCAGAAGTTTAGGCGACATTTTTGGGGATCAATCTGCTGATGATGATGTCAGGTAACTTCAATGCCGAGTGCTGAAATCCTGAGAAAAAGTCGCTTTCATTCCGAAACGGGCCGGGACATTTTGAAGTTTGCGGAATGAGATGATGTGCAATGAAATCCGCATGGAAGAAAAGGATTAAACTCTTTTGAAGTTTGTCCGCTTGAAATGAGATAATGTGATATTATATTCGCACGAAAGAAAACTCTTGAACGTCGTCGCACGTCGGATAAAAATTTGTATAGTGGTTTTTCGAAATGCCGAGATGAGGTTTCAGTGAAAATTGTCAAGACCCAGTCTGAAAAAATGCCGATACGAGGAAACTTGCATGCAGTACAAGGAAGTTGAGACTGGGGGGAAAGTCATAGCGCGTTTCAGCTCGACGGAACTTGACAAGGTATGCCGTTTTTAATTGCCCTGGGATACCGTGTTTCGGCCGCGGACATTTCGTCCGGGCTTTATCACGGCGGAATTGTTTGCGTCGTGGACAACAACTGCAGCGTCGTGGCGTCTTATAATAACCCCAGCAGTTAATTTAACGGCAATCCGCGTGTTATCTGTATGGGTGTACAGCCGGCGCGCGGCCGTGATCTCGCTCTGATGCCCCGGCCCGCCGGCGCAGGAAAGATTCCGAAATTGATATTTTCCGGACTTTTTCTCCTGCTGTTCCCGTTCCATTATGTGCTTCGATAACAGCGCCTAACTTCGGTACAGTATAACAACCTGCGCCCCTGACTGGTGCTATCGAACAGGAAATCGAGCTCTCGCCTCTTTCGCCGAACATCCACGCTCATTTTAGCCGACTCTTATTCCATCAGGTCGGGTTTAACAAATCGCTCGGCGCATTACACCATTACACAGACCCCTCGCCAACTAAGCATTCAAGGAGTTACGGGTCCCCCTGCAAGCTTATAAATTATCTGCAAGCAGCCAGAAGATTATTGCTGCCGCTGGATTCATGTTTCCGGACATTCTCCAAGACAGCTTTATTTATAAAACTGTCGACAAATCCGACAACCTCGCTGGATCTAATAATAAGGACAAAGCAGGCAGAGACAGGATTTTCTGATCCTTGAAATCAAAGGAATCAAATCGAAATTTTTCAAGCTAATTGACTCAGAGGCTTGATCGGTGAAAAAATCGTGCCTCAAGTTTCCATCATGATTTTGCATTTTCCTGTTTTCTCCGCCAGCTGTTTTTTTCAATGTCAAATGTCCATCTCTGTGCAAATTTTGACGAATTGCTACTCCGAATGAAGTGTTGATAATATGTATTATAATAATGCTTTGATTGATATACATATTTTTATTCACTGAATTACAATGATATTGAACAATTCTACTCGGCATATCTGCACTCAAAATTCCCTCAAACTTGCTCATGTTACTTGGAAAATACACCAATAATAGGTGTCAACACACAGTGGAAATAATACAATACATATTGGCATATTTAAATAGGAAACTTCCACTGTTTCATTAAATTTCGGTGATAAGGCGTCGATTTCACTCAACGCATGAACACTCGGATTTTCTTAGAAACTTTTGAATTAAGATACTTTGAAATAACGCCAGGAAGGGTTTAATTCGAAAGATTTCTACATCCGATGTGTGAATGCACCTTAACAAGTTGGCTTTTTTATGATATTTCCGCCATGCGCCTCAAAGTTTTCAACGTACCTTTAACTCGCTTTGTGCGTCAGGAAAATGTCGAAGTTCACTTTTTCATGAGTTTCCGGGATGAGACAGTTAGCTACGCATTGCGGAGCTGGAATTTTCTGAAACATATTCGCATAAGTTTCTCAAAAAGTACGGCAGGAAATGTATGTTTCGTGTTGATGGAAGGTAATTACACGCACTTTTTGATTAATTCGGTTAATTCTCGCGATAAGCTTTCTGCGTCCGCCGGATTACATGGACATTTCAAAACTTATCTTAGCATAAAATCATTCATTAAGAAGAATCTAACTCAAGATGATAGTTGAGAAATTCCATGGGGCTTTACGACCTTAGTTCTTTCAAACTATACCCCAGGAGGTGAGGGGCTATCACGTTTTTCGATTTTGACCAGTACAGTACCCTTGTGCGATTGTAAAATTCATGCGATTGGACACGAGATGGAGTCGTAAGTCTTGCATCTGCCGCGCTATTCCCTTTCTTCGGTGTGTAATGCGATCCTGTTGTCCACTAAAAGGTGCCCTTCAAGCAATAAACACTGGCCATTTACATGCAGTCATTGCATTAAACTTGGGCCAGCATAACTGATAACAGGGTCTCATGATTCCGCATGTGGCGTTAAATTCACGAGAACAGGCTCTCAGCTTCAATCATCTTCTCCACCTCAAGGCGGCTCTCACTCGCTTATTCCAGCAGAGTTTCATGCAATGTTTGAAGAATTTTTCGAGTGATTCATTGCTGAGAATCCTGTATATTGTGCTGCGCATAGAATTTCCATAGATAAAGGAACTTTCTTCAGACAATAATACTGGTTCACTAACACGCTTGTTTTAGCACTTTTTCGGGAAGCGTTTAGGATTTTTTAGCCTAGGTAATGAGTGGTTGGTTACAATCGAAAACCATGGTTCTTGACAGGGCATGTTATTGCGGTCGTCGAGAAACGATTGCGTGGGAAACGCATGTCGGGCAATGAGAACTACGGGCGACTCTTTTTTTTGATTCATTTGTTTCTCATTTCTCTTTCTCTCTTTTGCGCTGGGGTATTTTTTTGCAGACCCGAATGGTTTAATCAGCCGAACTGAACCATTTCATCGTTCGGCCGCGAAACTCTTTAGGAAGCTTAGGTCAGCGACGGTTGCAGGAAACTGTCGACGACGGAACAATGATGGGACACTTCCTTTCCGGGGGTTCCAGCATGGTACTTTTGCTAGTAATATGTTGCGTGCTGGACACGTTCAGAACATCGTCAGGGGTTCCAAACCCCCCGTTCCTGGGTTCGGATGGAAAAACACGGTCAACTTTCTGCTGCTTGATTTGACAACGAGATAGTCCGTGGAAAACCGGCATCGGTAGGCCGTCTTCGTGCGACAACACCGCGGTTCTCATTTGGGTCGGATCTGTTTTGTCGATTTCACCCGCGATTCCGAGCAACAAAAATATCAAATATCGGCACTTACTCCCATTCTGGCTTTTTTGTTGTTGGTTCTTTTCTCGGTTAACCGTTGTTTTCACGCGATGCTTAGCTGCTTGTGCAACAATGAATCCTAGTGCCCAGAAATGCCTTCACAGTACTCAAGACGTTATCCATGGAATGAGGCACTGTATTCGACCGAATACAGTATAGGCCGCATTTTATCTCCCAGGGCTACGAAAATTGAACATTTTCACCGATAAGCCACAGACAGCAGAAGTTTCGACCAAAACTCTAAAAATATGTGGCTGGAAAATATCGTGTGAGGGTACATTTTCTAAATTTTCTGTTGTTTTCTTAGGTTATCTCAGGCGTGCGCTTATTTTTTAGCCGAACCTTTTCAATCTTCATGCACTGTTGGATATCTAAAAATAATTTATGAACCGAATGCGATATTGTAATTTTCTTGTGTGGGTGAATTAGCAGCAGTTTGCGCTAGACATTTCCAACTTTCTTCCACCTTTACAGTTTGTATTCTTCAGAAATCAGAGCGCAGCATATAATCGGGTAATTCCGTTGTTTCTAATCCCTCATCGTTTTATGTGTTCGAAAACATTTGTATTATTTTCATTAATTAGGTGAGACTAGTTGAAGTGCGTCGCATTTTCGTTCATTGTTGCACTCCTGCGAGCAACTGGAAATGTTGGCACATCGAATCAACAACGAGGCTACGAATATTTCCCTTACTTAGTCGACGACAACCACGATGAACAAGATTAGCGATCATCAGATAAGATGAGAACAATGTGATTTTGTATGGCGACGACCGTTGTGATAA
This sequence comes from Notodromas monacha, assembly GCA_905338405.1. Taxonomy (NCBI): domain Eukaryota; kingdom Metazoa; phylum Arthropoda; class Ostracoda; order Podocopida; family Cyprididae; genus Notodromas; species Notodromas monacha. The sequence continues at coordinate 46,499 of CAJPEX010000211.1, read as the reverse complement.
AATGTAGAGGAAAGGGTCGAGGTTTCCAGTTTTCAGCCGAGTGTTGATGCAGCTGATAGTTGGGCAGAATATGGCTGCTATGCGACAGACTTCCACTCAACACCTTTTCCGTAAAAATACACTATGATACTTGGATCTTGGTGAATGCAGTTCGACAGAAAAATATCGTAGAATGTTCGGCGGTTTTCCAGGATTCCGAGTAGAAAAGTATCCCCATGTCGAAGGATGTACGTTTGTGGGCATATGGAAACGAAGCGGGAAAGTGAAACACTGCTACAGAAATGCTTCATTAATTCATTCTCGGGCAGTTTGGAGGAATAATTTGACATTTTCGGTTGGCATCTGAAAAGCAAGCGCGGGGTTGATTCCCCAATACTTTTATTGGGAGAGAAAACAAAGACCCCGCCTTTTGCGCTATAGTAACCAAATGTATCCAATGAAAACAGTGTTAGTCAAACAAACGAGTAATGCTTTGAATCTGGCGGACGTGGATCCAACAGGAAGGTGCTAGTCAGACTTCACTTATACTCGCCGTGACAGTAACATACGGCAGCCATGTTTGCATTTCGTAGCCAGATTAAGCAGGTTTTCTGCTGTCTCGCAGCCGCCTGATAAATGATTGCGGGGTCCGCGGTTCCTTTTTTACACGTCGGATATCATACCCCTGTTATGTTTATGACTCGGTCTCCCGGTTTGCGCATCATGGGTTCGGGCAAACTTTTTTAGGCTGCCCACGGGGAAGCGGACGAGGGCCACGGACGGTAAATAACCTCCGGGGCTTTTCCCCACCGAGTTTAACAAATGTACGCACATTCGATCGACATATGCTACTCGGGCCGATTATATCCCGACGTTTGCTTTCGCCCTGGGCAGTCTTTTTGCTCCGATTTCCGGTACGGGAAAAAATTAATCATTCCGGATTCCCCGTCACGCTGGCCGCCGTTTGACTCACGCGAGTAAATTAGAGAGCACCGTGAAAGCAGCACTGGGATGAATGGAGCGAGTCTTCAATTGCCAGAAGTATCCAGCGTGCGAACATCCTGAAAAGGTGGACGAGTTTAATTAAAGCCGGAGCAAAGGCGCCGGAAGGGACGAAGCACCCTTTCTAGGCGACTCCGGTTCCACGTGAGCACGCAACGAACCATAAAAACTCCGCTGCACAAAATTGTCAATGACGATTCGAATCGTTAACGATGTTGAATGCTTCGTGCGACTCCAGAAATGAGGACCGAGGGAATTTTTCGTTCCGGTAATCATCGGAAGGCAATCGTGCTGATCGAGCGACTGCGTGTTTGAACGCGGCCATTATGCTGTAATTTTATAGCATTGATTTGAATTCCGAGGATTACACTTCTGAAATTTGGGGCTTGGGTTTGCTGCATTGTTCGCGAAAATGGTAAAGGATGGATTTCTCGGACGAATTTGCGATGACACGTGCTACTGCTGAGCTGTTTTATAAAGCAACATTGTTCCGAATCCAACTCGATTTCACGTTGACCGGATACTCCTTAAAATTGTCAAAATATTAAGAAATTTAAATCCGAAACGTAGATCTCAAGTCAGAGAAAGTTTTAAATTCCTTTTCCAAAATTCGCGGTTTTTAATAAAGTTGAATGAAGATTCAAATTTTCAGCGTTTCAAATACAGTACGATGAATCACAGAACACAATTCACACTGGGATAATTTTTTTTTTTCAAATCCCGACTGAATTGTCCGCGAATATCCAATGCCTGATATAAATGCTAAAAATGATATGCATGCACAGTACTGTACTTCACACTTTCTATCAATACTGTATGACACATGCCGATTACGATGACGTCTTCTCCCGATTTTACTCATAACATTTCAGCTTGCACCAATCAAGATATATCAAATTTCAGACATGCACACTACCGCCATATTCTGTTTTATTGAAAATTTGAAGAGACTTCAGGAAGCAGACTTGGGCAACCATCCATTCATATATTGTATCAAAGAAACTGATATACAGTACAATATTTATTGTTCAAGAAATTCATCGGTAATGTCTGATCATCGTGGTGCAAGAAAATACAGTAACAAATTACATAAATGGCTGAATGCTTTACGCATAACCGCGATGCTCAGGCATGAACAATATTCCTTTGGCCCTCAGTATCGCGCAGATATTTACTCCAAACACAATACAGTACATATTCGTTGTATTTCCTTCCTTAAAAATCTATATACCCCTTGTTTATACATTCTGCTAACCAGAAATTTGTTTGATCCTATTCCAGAGAACCATGTATTGCAGCTATGAGATGAAATATATTTTAAATCTACAACTTCCTCTATTTTTGAGCTCACTCGTCAAATACAGTTGGATGCAGTACTGTACAGTATTTTGATATTTGAAATCAAGTGATTGATATGCTTCGAGTAATAACCGGGAATTCATTTAGCATTCACAGAAAAAAAACATGGAGGAACATACCGTGTGTCACGAAGTGGCATCATTCGCTGCATCCGTCAAAAACTAAAGTTATCCTAATTTTTTTTTTATTTTATGCAAAATTTTGTTCTTGATTTCCAAACATTGTTAGATTTTTAATGATCTGGAAGAAGGCATCCGGTGTTGAACCGTGGGTCATGGAGTTTTCTCCGCACAGTTATTTACGGCAATCTCAAGCCGCGTCCCGACATGGGTGTTGAAATACTGGAGATGGAAAGGTTTTGCCTCGGTTGCCCGCCCGGTTCGTTTGATCGCCCACTTATCTGCACCGTTTAAGTTTAAGAACCTTGTAGCCAGGGAATGCGAGCCGCTTGATCAGACACGCGTCTTCCTTCCGGGGTAATGATCGCGATTCGGGTTTCGAATCCGTTATCACCGCCATGTTTTTCCCACGGTTCCGGGGCTCGAGAACAACCGCTCGCACCTGAAAAGTACTCACCCAGGTCCCTGTCGACCGAGCCGGAGCGGGCATCTGGCTGACATCCTCCATTTGAGCACTTTGATTAGACGAGCATCGAGACCCCGCAAATGGGTTCGCTCTATGACGCCCGTGTCGCGCCGCTCCGGAGGGGATAGGAAATGGTCTCAACAAAGCCGCTGGTCCGGGCCCGGGATAATTGGCGGGAGGGGAGAGAAATGCTGGTAACCTGCACCTTTCCTATATGCGCCTCAGCACATCCCACGCGGGCATAACGTGAAAACATGCGAGGAATCGCTGAATACGGGGGGAGGAGTCTCCACCGGCTCTCCATCAAAACCAGTGACGTCAAATTTCCCTGGCCACGGCGTACCCATTCGCGAAACGCATCCATGACCAGCAGCAATAAAACTCTCCAACTTAACATCCCTCGCTCCATGAACTTCCATCACTTCCCGGGATTCCTCTTGAATTACATTAAAAAATGGTCGTCCGACAGAATGACTTTTATTTCTGCGTGCACAGAAAAAAATACGGGAGGGAGTTGAAAGAAAGTCATCCATTTTATTTGACCCCCCACCACTTCAACCAGGACAACCTGAATCACCTAACCTAGTGGTATACCCTCCCAATTTTACTCAAAATGTGAAAGAATAGTCGAAATCTGTCGAGGTTGAAAATGTCACTTTCAAAAAACTCAAAGAATTCAAATGTTGCGGATTAAAAAAAAAATCAACGGGAAATAATTTAGATGAAAAGCGTAGAACCATATGTATCATGACGTAGTACCATGACACTTCATAATCGAATTTTACACCGCAAGCCAAACAAATGCACCGACTATTATTTATAATCTTACACACCAACCTCATTTATCGACCAACTAATCATCTCAGTAATCCTAAATGATAAACTGCGAGAATTGAATAAAAAAAATTAGTCCAGAAATCCCTTACCCAAACTTCGTGCCATGAATTTGGGCCGATAAATGGACACGTGCTGGAATGCAGGGCGCTTTATATTTTCCCTTCTTGATAATCTTGAAGCGTATATAAATGTCTTAGAATGTGAAAAAACGCGTGGTTTTTATAATTTCCTGAATACCTGAAATACAGACAAATGTGAAATCTAAATTTGAAAAATGCTTATATTCGACGAAATTCGTCATTATTTGGTATCTAAATTTGAAACGATTTGAGTACGCAATCTTTGCATCATTTAATCAATTGTTGCTCTGAAAATCGAATCCAAGAATCGGAAATACTGTACAGTATTTTTGGACGCTTCTGAGTAGGAGAAAAATTGCCATTTTCAATATATCCCCGATTAAGACACTCAATCCAGTTCTCTCTGAAGAAAACTGAAATACTACATTGCATTTCAAAAAATTAAGCCGATGAAAATATTACATAGTAATTCACGAAGGTTTAATCCAACTAATATTTTATTAACGCCTGCCCCATATTTTATCTAAAGTTAGTTGAGTCTTCATTCGAGCTTTCAATTAAACTGTACAGTGGTATGTTTTATATGGTTGGTTGCTTTCTAAATATGCCGCACTTGTTTGGTTATGTTTGTTTTATTTGAGTAGGATTCACTGTATTCTTCTTTTTGATTATTATTGGTCCCACATGATGCCATATACGAACCCCAATTTTCTGAGTTGTGTTTTTGAAAATATGGTGCGTATGACATTCGAGTGAAAACGGCATCAGTTTTTTGGGGGGGCGACGAAATGCCGTTTTCGCTAAGCGCTGGATGGAAAAACGATCGGAGTGTAAGATCCATGGTTCATCTAGTTCTTTTCGGTTGCGCGGGAGAGAAATAAAACGGAATCACGGAGTTTACTGAAAGCTGGAGAAGTGCATGAATGAACGAGAGGCGGAAGAAAAAGGAAAGCGTAACTCGAGTGCGGGAGTCTGAGCCATGAGACAGGGAAATTCGTGTTCCGCAGCGCGTCCGGGAGAGGAAATTCGATGGGCGGAGCTCTTGAAGCGCTCGCATTCCATGATGGACCTTGTTCCGGAGTGGAGTACAGTATTTTATGACGCGCCTCTGATCACACGAATCTCTCACCCCCTTGTTCCTCGCCACTTGTGAACAGTGTTCTCTTGCCATTCGCTGCTCCGGGATCGCGTCACTCCAGCAATGTCTGTTCTTGCTCTTTCCTTCCTTGTTCCCACTCCTCCGCCAGCGATTTCATCACGGACGCCTCCCTTGTAGCCCCCGTCATCTATACTGGCAGGAAGCAGAGCTTGCTTCTCGCATTAACACCATGACTCAACTTGATTACGCGGAACTCTCGCTTTATGAGATGTTTCTCCTTGGCTTTTTTTTCTCTTTCTCTCGTTCCGGGGGTTTATTGCTCTTTGTTTCAGACCGACTCTTAGCTGCGAACACTTGCCATCCAAACAATGCTACTCTCAAATTTTGCTTCTTGGTCCATGTCCGGAAATTTTCACGGGTTTCCGTCGTGATTGCAATTATCGAAAACTCCGTCAATAATGTTCTGCGCTTTTCTTTATCACGTGACAGAACCACACTTTGGTTTCCTATTCTTCAATCCTGCAAGTTTCACTAAAGGAGTACCACTACTGTACATTAAAAAATGCTTTATGAAGTTTTAAAAACACAGGAATGTTTTCCTTCATGAAAGAATGACTCTCGTGCGCTTTGATATATTTTACTTCAAGAACCTATATTAGACGAGACATATTCTGTCCGATATTATTTGGGGTCTATATACCGTGAGTTTCGATTATCTAACCGAAAGTTTAAATATCCGCTAATTTTTCATTCGAGAAAAGCGACTGGTTTTCCAAGTTTTGCAAATCTTTTCATCGCTTTGACGATTTAAAAAATGCTGACCATAAAAAAGCGTTCATCGTAGAAAACCTCCTTGGAGGAGAAAAGAATTGACCTGTAAGATTATGGCTTCGTTTTAAATCGAAAGCTATTCTATTTATTTTGTATCGCTTTAATTGATTTCTGCGTAAAGTTTTGCATTGCATTTGGAAGCTTGAAATGGAGGCATAACTTCGCCACATTTTTTACGCATTCAATCCGGAAAATATTAACGTTTCAATCAAACTTTATAGTGACGTGTAGTATGAAGCTGTCAATTAAAGCTCTGTGATGTAGTCAAAGAGATTCAAGGATAATCAGAGACATACAGTAAAAATAATTGCATGATGCTGGAAAGATAAACTATGCATATAATACAGTAAAATTAAATTTAATATATTTTGCCCCTACTATTGAGAATAATATTGAGTTTTGAAAGGTGGATTGACGGCTTTATCTTTGAATAGGAACAGAGAAATACAGTACAGTGCTGCACTGTATTTTTAATTGTGGTGGATGGGTATTTCAATTCGGACATCCCAACCATCTTTTCGCGAATTTCTTTGAGTTTCCACTAGAACAGTGCTGTACTGCAGTTTCTTTCCGTAAAATTTCTCCCTTAAAGCGATTATACAGTATAAGATAAATAATGTGAAAAGTAAGTTTTGTTGCTGATGTTCTTCCGGGAATGATCGCACACTGCCCGTCAGTCATTTGTAGTTCGCTTCTCACATCGTTGCATTTCTTCCAGTCTTTTGGCGAGGAAACGTCCAAATAATCATCCCAGAGGTCGAGAACTGCTGACAAGATTTCGTTTACAGGAGAAGAAAAGACATGATCAGACTTGTTATTCCTAAAAAGCTGCGGTTGGGGTTCGGACTCGGAGTGACCAGCTCTGCGAAGTCCGAACCGGTGATTGGCGCATGTGTTGCCTCAGCAGCAGGGGGGCTTCACACCCGGGGCCGAATAGCGAAACCGCGTGTTTTCCCAATTACGCGACCCGAATAATGAGATTCATTAGTGCCGTCATAAATCAACCACACGACGATTACATGTGTTGATCGTTCTTTGAGACCCGTCCCTGGCGCTGACGGGCAGTTTCTTCTTAGTTTTTTCCACGCTTGTCTTCTTTGGTCCTCTTTCCTGCGTCTCCAGGGCTTCCTTTTATCTCTCGGATGGTCAGACCCATTCAAACTTCACCACAGCATGCCATTGAAACAGAAAGCCTCCGATATCAATGGGCAACTGAGACTCGGGACCAGTACCAATAGCATCGGAAAATTAATTTTTCTTTCGTTCGGATTCAGGAAAGACCTCTACAATAATTTCTTGCACATCAAAATTTGTTGATCGCCCCTCAGAATACAGTGAAAATTTACAGTATTTCCCATTACTATTGTAGCGCTCGCAGTTGAAATCAATAGCCCGGATGAACTTCAAATTTGGAAAACTTTTCCGAAAAAGCTAAGGCAATAGTGCAAGCACTCCGTCAAAGCTTTCCGCGAATCAGCCTCGAAAATTACTTGGCCTGAGTAGGAGAAGTTAACATGAGGTCCCTTTGTTTCCTTCCAGATAATAGATCATTGGGCAAGGTTAAACGGTACCCAGGTACGGTAATCGGAGTTTTACTGCACTGTAAAATAAATTTAAAGAAAAACGAGAAATGATCCGTCGACGCTTATTCGTCCCAATCGGCTTGGGGGAAAATATGTCCGCCATCGACTTCCATGCTAAAAGAAAAAACATAGATAGTGTTCACTTGAGCTCGATGATTAGGGAAAATGCGAAAGAACCACTTCAGCGGGACATAAAAGCTCACAACCATTAGCATACCGAAGTTAAGAACTATCGGTACTGCTGTTGCCTTTTTACACGGGTTTCCGACTTCGATCTATGTCAGGTTTAATTTTATTTTCATTTTCAAGTATAGAGAGCATGACTTGAGCGAAAGTACTGCCGGGACGAATTCAGAAAGTTTTCCGAGCTGACCCGAGGAACTCATTTTATTGCCGGCTCTTCAGCCACCGTTTGATGGGCTTCGTGAGGTTATAAATGGCAGCTGTGTCATGACAACCTCATCAAATTTGTTTGAAAACTGATCTTCAATCGAGCTTGAATCGGTTGCATCATCTTGAAAGCTAGTGAAGTCAGCGAAAGTGTGTCAGTGATTGCATGCCATGCAATACTTTTGACATCTTGATGAAAAAACAGTACCGGTGATCTTGAAGGAATGCATATGTAGGTGCAAATACTCGACTGAGAATAAAAATAAAAATTACTGCGTCAGCCTCTAATATAGCGTCATCAATTCATCATGCCTTTAGCAGTGTGGTTTTCAGTTTTTAAACATTTCTCGACTTGGATTTTCATGATTATTCTCAGTTTGAACGAGTAATTTATCATTTTTAATACAGTATTTTGAAATAAAACACCAGACTTAGATTCAGTCTGAATATTGAATCTCATATAAATGGAAAAACAGCGTATTGTTAACCCCCCCCCCCCCCCACCTCCCGTTAGGATTTTTAATTCATTACGAATTCGAGCTCACCAACTTATTTTTCCCATAAAATCATGGGATTTATGGGATTGCTTTCCTACAGACACACCGAAATTACTTCACGTAAGTTTATGTTCCTCACTGCTCTTTATATTGAGTCGGCTGCCAAGTAATTATTATGCTATAATATTTGTCAAGTCCCAAGCGAGGAAAGAATGACTACTCTGGTTGAATACGGAGCTTTTAATAACAACATAAATGAATTGCCGGTAATTTTGGACTGACCACGGCCCCGTGATGGATGCGAACATGTTTTTTTAATAAGCTCGAAATGTATGAATTGAAGTTTTCAGACGCCTGAGTAGCTCTAAAAAAACCACACAATTGACCGGGTTCTTTGGAAACTCACTTCTTGAACACCAGGTCACTTGCTTGCGCATCAGGAGAACCCTGGTTTACTCGCATTCATCGCTGTCATTGAATAAAAAGAGAAGTAGCATCGCGTTTCCGGCCGAGAGTACAGTATGTCGGACGGTAATTAAATTGAGAGGTTTGTTGTAGACGTCGCGGGGGAAGTTGTGACAGGAAGAGGGCAGTTCGGAATGCGGCGGAATGCGGGAGCCGCGAGGGGGACGGGCGAGTTGAGCAACGGCCCGGCGGCGGTTAGCAGTCGCCCTGAGCGAGCCCGGGGCCCCGGGTACCTGTGACATGCCGCGCGTTTGCATCATTACCTAATAACTGTAATAAAACAACATCGACGGCATTGCTGCCAGGCGACCGTCTGGCGCGGCCCGGCCTGCTCATCAGGGGCCTGTCACGCCGACGAGCGGATCAAATTACGCACCTGACAATGCCGTGTTCCGCGCTGGCTTCGCAATTACTGTGCTCCTCTTCCTTCCTCGGCGTTTGTAAACTGCGAACTTGGTCCTTTCACCGCGGAATCGAGGAAACACTTGTCTTGCTGCCAAATGGCATGTGAATACGCATGTATATGGCGTCAGACTGCAGCAGTCGCCTGCAAATCCTGGGTGTCCGTCTCAAAAGAGAGCGTGCATTACGGGCCAAATATAGAAACAGCGATCTCAAAATTTGACTGTCGGTCGATTTATTGCGTCAGAAAACGCTGAGTAATTTTGATAATTTCAGGTTAGGTTTTCATTCCTGCTCGTTTGTTCCATTGATGTCTTTCGGAATATGTATGTAGAAATCCTAGATATCCCTCGAGCGCGGAAATTTCGAGAGGATATTTAAATAAAAGAGACAAGTCAATTTTCAAGGTATGTCACATTCAAGGCCTGTTGGAGTATCGGTTAGATTGCATACTGACATACAGTACTTCGAGTCACAAAGTAGATTATGTTACCGCATTTTATAATGGAATTTTTGTCATGCAAATAAAAAAAGGTTCAGGCATATTTTGTGCCCTGTATTTTCATTACCCCTCTCCACACGAAGTTTGATATGAAGTACCGTATGTCATCGCAGCTGATTCGAGCTAAAAATACGTTGCTCATCGCTTGGTTCTCTCGGACTTCATGCAGTATTCAAAATTTCACTATAACGCAATTGTTCCAAATTGGAATCGAAATAGGAAAAATTTATTTATGCGAGGAGGTTCATGCGAAGTACTGTAGTGCTGTTTTTTCCCGGAGATTTCAGTAGAAAAGAAATTCTCGATTATTACAAGATTTCCTTCATCAAAGCATACGAAGAACCAGGATGTTTTTGTGCATATAGTTTGGTGAATGAAAGCAGAATTAGTGAATTCAATAAACAGAGGCAGAGACAAATAAAGGAATCTGGCAAATTAGCCATTATCAGGACTTCGCCATTGAATTCAATTACGCTCGCAGAACTGGAATCTAAAATAACAAAGATCTCGCGGCACTCAATTAAAATTATCCGGGTAGCGTTGCTCTTCACAAACATTAGAAAATATTTTCAAACTGTTCCATCGAAAATTGTCCCTTTTTGAATTTAAACAAAAGGATATTATTTTGTTTTTGTGATCGCGTCGATATCCGAAAAGCATGAGAAATTTTGAAAAGCTTAGTCTAAGCTACGAAATCAGTATACCATTTTTTTTAAACTAAAACGCACCCCTTTTTCATTATTTGAATTTCTGGTCTGTTCATCAGCTTGCATCTGTATTGCAATTAACGCTTGCAACGCGATGAAAGATACTTCCTGAGATGATTCATGATAGCGTTGTGTTCATGAAATAACGCTGGGTTGGTGAGAATAAATTTCCGGTTCATGCAGGATGCAAATACAGATGGAATCTCTTTACAAGGATCTTGTTTGCAAGGATTTTCTCTGTACACTTATAACGATTTTTGTTTTTGGTCTCATAAGGTTCTTACCCCATCTTATAGGGGATGCCTACAACAAAAATCTTCTGCAACGAATTTTTACTGGTCCCTTGAATTTCGTTGGAGAGAGAGTCCACCTGCTATGTACAATACTTTGAAAATTGTGTTCACTAACATGAAAGTTTAGATAAAAAAAACTTTAAAATATAGTAATCTTTTCAAAACTCAAGAAAAGCTTCAAGTGCGGAAACATATACCACTCTGATCGATTTTCTTTCCATTCATGGTTCATCGACATTAAACGTGTCTTCAAGTGTGAACGTATAACACTCAATTATATGCTGATTTTGTATCAGAATGTTTCTAAATTCTTGTCATTTACTGTCATCTGTTAAATTCAATACGTTCAACTGTTCAGAAATCACGCAAATTCTGCTAATCGCGGCAAAATTTATTTGCGCATGAGCTTGTAAAGAAATCAAGTTGGACTAAAACGTGCAAAGTCATCTTATATTTCGAAATTTATAATTAATATTCTGTTTGTTCTTCTTAAGTAGCGGAAGATTGATATCAATTCAATGGTCGAAATAGCATCGGTTCGTCTTCGACGCATCATTTTTCCTGTGTTCAATCAGTTTATTGTGGATCACAAAACATTTTCACACAAAAATAAATATACAAAATTGACGTTGACAGTTTTAGGGGGAATTCAATGCTTAGATTGGCGGACACTTCGATTATAGGACATCATCTTGTAAATTGTAACAAGCATGAGGTCATACATAAAAATTGATCGCAGATCTATTCACTAATTTTCATAATTTAAACAGAAAATAATACCCAGTGCTCGCAGTATGCTGAACTGAACAACCAAGCATACACGCTACACTTGTTCATCGTCCAGGTCAAGTAATTGTAGCTCAAACGTTTCATGCACGGTTTTGCGCACTGCTGAACATTTTGCTTCCGCCTTTCCGGTTGAAGAGAAGGTTTATTGTATGTCCGTGTGCGATTTTCCCGATAAGAAATCAATCTGATCGAACCTGATGAGTTGTCCTCAATGACACTTTCGGGATTCGTACACGGCCAAGTGGACGTTATCTGGAATGAATGAAAAATTTGGGCTGTTCCTCAAGTTTCACGGAACCCCGCGAGGCAACGAGCATGACCCCAATGCAGCAGCCTAATCGACGGCTCGGAATAATATTCGCCGACACATTCCGTCTCGCTCTCGATCCGTGTCGATTGCCCCGAGGCTGTCCATGATTGTCGAAACCCGTGCACAGTGTTTCTCTGGCCGTCGGTGTCGGTGCCCAGCGCTCGTTCTACGCCACTAATTACCTCCCCGACGCGCGATCGGCTTTCCGTTTCACTTCGCGCCCACGGCGTTCGAGCCCAACACCTCAATGCCCCCATCGATCTCCAGATTCCATCGCGACATCTCTCAGATACTGCCACCCACCTCGACAACGAAAACATATCCCCGTCTCGAACCAATTACCAGCGAATCTGCCAAGCGGTCACTTTGAGCGTCGACGGTAATCTTCACTGACTCTAAGCCCATGCGCTGATTATGCCGTCAAAGTCGCCGGAATCAAATCATCACTCGGACGGATGCGACATTCCGATCCTTCAAAGCCTTCGTTCTACACAACACAGCGGCCATTTCTGAATGAAGCACGACATGCATTTCAATGAGGTGTCGTGCTCGAATGCCGAGTTTCTCTGGTAAATTTAGAGAGTCACTTATGCGCTTCATTTCTATACTGCGGTGTAAAAAAAGGTACATGGTCTGAAAGCGAAGCGATTCCCGGGTCAATACAAATCATGATCAAAATGCGTTTTGTCTCAAGTCTCAACTATGTTTCTACGAAAATTATCGCTCTAGATAGTTATGCAGTGATACCGCATTATAAATCGGCATTGAACTGTTTCTCGGCGTTCAAACATCTCGACTAGAAATGCTACTTGTTTACTTCCCTTCGCTAAATTCATTCTCATTCTTTTCATGCATATCCCACAAAAATGAATACCTAATGAATGCTAATGATTTAAAATATGCCTTGAATCGTACTTGTTTTCGAGTTTCGGGATCCTGGAATACTATTTGACTCCTTATTACTTCCTCTGTTGCAAGCGATGGATAATTTTCAATGAAATCGAGCAAAACGTGATTTTGAAACGTTGCAAAAGTGTATATCTTAATTTTGAAATGGCTTGAGGTTTGAAAAATTCTTGAATTAAACCTATAATCCCGCTGCTCAACTTCCCGAAGAACACATCTGGAAAGTCCCAAACCGAAACCGACATTATCTGCAGAAAATCTATATACACCGAAGAATTGGTTTTGTGCGGGATGAATAAAATTTTGCATCTTTTTCTTGCATCTTTTTTCTCGAGCATTTTTCTCTGTCGCGACACCAAAAATGTTCTTTTGTGAGTATTATCCGATTAATGTAGCATACGTGAAGTTTTCTCCCATTAAATTTATCTTTCCAAAAGTGGAATGCCTTTGCAGATGTCCTCAGAATGTCTTCAGCATCGAATTTTTCTCGCGAATGCATCATGCGTAGAATGTATTGTACCTTACCCGCGTCTCATCGGATCTCAGCGATAATATACAGATACGGTATTTGTATTACTCATGCTGTCGTGACGACATTGTGGAAATGGTGTGGTCGTACTTTGCGACACGACGGTGTTTCATTCCGAAGGGAAAAGCGAAGTCGCTCTTTTCGCTCCGGAAGTCGGGGAAATGAATGCGTTCTGATGATGGCATTGGGAAACATGAGGCGAGTCGCGACCAGTCTGATGCCTTGCAAGTGGCGCGCGTAATCTGCTTCGCCAACTTGGCCGAGGGAATGATGAGACGTCGGCGGAAATCACGGCGAGGATTTTTCGGAAACTTTACCACAGGGTATACAGTGTATGGAAAACTGGAGGAAAACCTTGTTCGAGATTCAGGCCTCGTGATGCTCAGGGGAATGGTTTTTTATTTTTAAACTCGTATTGGGAACTTGGAATACCGTATTTTTGCGAAAACGATGTGGAGTTTTCCGATTTGGACTACCAACGATTCCAGAGGTGGTGTCTTAGTGTCAATGGTACATTCTAGTCGCACGAAAAATAATAGTTTGTGGGTTAGTCCAAAAAGGACAGTCGTTGCATTCGGAAGATCAATTTTTCAGAGAGGTAAAGAACACCTTCGTATGAGGGTTGAAACGGCGTAAATTGAATACAGTGAATTTTCAAAGTTTAAATATAAGAAAAAAATATCGGTCAGCACTTGTGGATTGTTCGTTTTTGCAAGCACTTCGCCTCATGTTTCCTCCAAGACACGACTTTCTTCGTTTATAGTCGAAAATGCGTTGAAAGATTGTTTTTTGTCGAGAGAACTCGTGTGAATCAATCATGATTCTTCATCACATCCACGCATGTGTATGGATGAGCATCTGTTAGGCGTTGATGATTGTATGGACTTTTTTTTTCTTTCGAATAATTTGTTTGGATTACACATGAATTTGCGCTTCGCCGAGGATGAGTTGAAGGTTTGACGAGCTCTTCAGCCATTTCGACCTAGAGAAGAAAGATATTTTGGTGGATTTCTGGAGGGTGAATTTATTTCCGGGGAATTTTAGAATTGGCCCTCGTATTACGTATGGCCTGGTTGCGCGCGACAGGAACTGCTTAGCAAGACATATGGCGTCGCGGAACATGAATACCAATGATCTTGGTACTGTTTAGACACCTTTCTTCTTCGCGAAGGAAAAATGATTCCTAGTATATCACGCGGGATTGAATATAGAGGAGAAAAATGCATCATCACTGTTCGCCCCGCTTCGCGGGGTCTTTGTGCTTTTGTGTCAGAGGGGGTTTTCGCGTCTCCCAAATGTCCCGGGTATCACTGAAAGCGACGCTCTCGGAGTTTCCGATTCTATTGGAAATGGGGCTTCGTGACTATTCCGCCTTAGGGAGCATTGGCTGCTGCTGCGCTCGCGTGTTTGTTTATTCGGCCTGCAAGCTGCGCCCGAGAGTCGTGAGAAGCCCTGGCGACCATGATGGACATCTTGGCGTTTCTCACCTCGAGCCTTGTACACCAGTGTTCGACAAGACCCGGCGTGGAGATCAATTAAAATTCCGCGTCATCGTGCCTCGCGAAATTCTCAAAGCCTTCTAATGAGTCTGCGATTGCACACGACTCGGTGGGACTCGTTACATTGTCAGGTAACCGGACGGGTATTGGTCACTGGCAGAGCACTCGACTGCATGGGCATCTGGGTCAGATGCCTCGGGGAAAAAGGACGGTCTTTTTCCCGACCAAAAGAAATTTATTTCGTTTCCGGCAGGATTAGAAAATTCGACCCTTCAAAAAATGCCGGATTTATGCATCATTCTGCTGAAATAGAATTGAATAACATTTTATCAACCCTGGTACTGGCTTTGCGTCAAAGCACGTGATTCCGCGGAATGTCATGAATTCTCACGGCGGAAAGTAATTCGTTCATTTTCTAGATTGAGAACCGAACCAGATCTCTACTAATTCTAAAATATATCCTTCGTGAACGGTAATAGACAACTGCTTCTTAATAAGAAAGGATCAGTGCAATGCTGATTTGTAGACTCAGCGTTTCTTTTTGTTGTTTCCCTGCTAATAGGAATACTGTACTCGTTTATTTATGATTTATCAAGTTTAAAGTAGCAGTTCTCATAATCTCAATAAAAATTTCGGAAGCATTCAATGAAATACTTGATGACAAGGCATTTCATTTCCGGATAAATTTTTCCTGTGTCAACATGCGAAGGCTGTTTAAAAGGGGCATAAATTTGATTTGAAAGATAAAACAGTTAACGAATATAAATCAATTTTTAACGATTTGTTTTTAATCCTACCTAACTTTTTGATTTCGGGAATTTTCGAACAAGTTTTCCTTACATGTCTTAAAAATGGAAACCTTCATGTGACGGGCGGAACATATCACGATATGGTGAAAAATATTCAAGGATTTTAACTAAAGATGAACATTATTATTGATTAGAATGCCTTGTTGCTAATTTTTCGGGACATACTCAGAATCTCGGAGGTATTCTTTCACTCAACTCGTGTGGCGATCAGCGATCTTCGCACGCTTCAATAATGTGACGCTCAATCGAGGCATCCAATTATGAAACTTTGTAGAATGAATCACAGCAGAAGAATGATTGAATGAATAGCTGAAAAAATGATTCGTGATAGGAGAGAAACAGCCACAGTATGATGAACCACTTCGAAAATGGACGACGGGACATCGTCGAGATCCAGGCGCATGTTCCCCTGGGCGTTCGATGAAGATAAGCTAAATAACCGTCGGGTGTTCTTATTTCCTTCCCCCGGGTGAAAGTCGGGAGAAGTGAGTGAACACGGGCCCGGGTTTCCACGGGCCAGGGTGCAACTGACGACGGATGCAACCGAGCAGTCAACTCGAACCTCTCGCGGAGGAAAAAATAATGAGCGGTCAGCTCGTGTCACGTGTCGAGACGTGCCGGTCCGGAAAAGGTGACGGGCGGAAAATGGGACGCGAATATAAGTATTGAAGATGGTATCCTCTGTTGTTTTCATTAAATCGCTGACTTTTATCGGCATCTTCCTCGGGCCGGACCACGCGTTTTCCGGACGTCAACCGGTCACTGCCGGCGCCTCGGGTTTTATTAAAAACCATGTCTCGGTTTTCAACGTCAAGATGCTCCGAGCTTGATTTCCTCGTCCGGGAACCCGGATCGGGTAACCCGAGCGGAAATTTCGATCCGATCCGATTATCCCGCGGGGTTCTCGAAGTGGTTTCAGAAGTAAATTATAACGGAGCAGAGTGGGGGGTCACTACAGTAAAACTTCGATTATCCGGGCTCTGATTAACTCGAACCCCAATTAAAAGAACATACTGGAATTTACACCTATCGAGGGGAAGCATATTCTGGCCTTTAGAGATAAATTTTCACTCAAGCCACTTCCTTAGCCAGTTCTACCAGGTAATTTCCGGGGGTGTCTGTAATAATATTACATGTATATCTCTCAGTTCTTAAAAGTCTAAAAAACATACTGAATGATGAAATCAATAGCACATTACTGTATCTGATTATCCGTGAGTTATGGTTATCCAGGCAAAGGACATGGTCATTATAGTCAAGATAGACCCACGTGAAGAGTCATTTATTTAATTGCTCACTATGCAGTATGTAATATTCGAGATCCATGCGATATTTCTGCGAGAGCTTCTTAATGAAATCTAAAAAAAAAGTTTTTTTATGCTTTAGGACCACTTGAGAACAAAAGCTAAATTCTTGTGGATTTTTTTTAATTTTTAATAATTGCGGTATGCGGACGAACCTCCGTTACCAGGACCAAAAACTGGACGCTTTTTCCAGAGAATCAATTATTGCGAATACAATACCAATGTAATACAAGTGGACCATCTCAAAAAGATTGTGTTTCGGCAAGACTACACCTAATAATTTAAAAATATTCCCTCTATAAAAATGTCAGTATCATAAATTCCCCCATTGGTCCTCGTCTGAGCATTGATGCAGAGATTACACCCTCATTAGTTTGGAATATCAGAGTGATGTATTTTCAAGCACTTTTAAATGATACACATTAGCGATAAAACAAACTGCATGGGGACAGAAGCCCTTCTAATAACTTCCTCAAAATACAGCGATGCCTCTTCTTTCAATTTTTTTCGAACATGCGGCTCATTGATTTTATGGTTGATTGAAGCATCCATAAGGTATTTTATAATACATACTCTGCTGCTAATATTGGCAGATCTTCGTCCCCAAAAATACCCCTCATCTGTACTTACAGTGTTGAAACATTAGGTCAACTACATGGGAGGAAACGAGTGATGCGGAAGTGGGCATGGAATCCAGTCAGACTGCAAATTCAGCGGCAGGTTTGAGGACCCCGGGATTATGACATGTTGGCCCCGGGATGTAATTCCGGGCCCTTTTTCTTTATCGTCGGTTGTGTTGGTAGCGTGTGTGGCGGGGGAGAACAATGCGGATTGATACGACTGCCGTACATGACCCGCGGTCGCAAGCCGGAATTGTTCCGCGTCGGATTTGAATTTCATTCAAGCCTCACCCATATACGCTACAATATTGATGAGAAGTGATGAGAGTCGTGATTTCTTTCCTGGGTGCGAACCGGCCATTGCGAAACCTAGTGTCATGGTATCGACCGCGTGCCGGATTTCAACGCGGGGGACTCCGTTTCATCCAGAGAAGAAGAACCCCCTTCAGCCCCGGTCGGGTCAACGAAGAGGAAGTGTTGTGACTGACCGACGTAACAGGGGCCTTATTTTTTCCGTCGAAAAAAAAATCAGGCGAGATTGTGGGCATGATTTCACGGCATTTCGGGGTACTTGTCACCTGACAACTTCTAGATACGACGGAATGATTTCCTTCTTCATGAGTTCCTGTCTCTTCTCCCACTATCGCGGTCTGATTTGGTTTCGCTCTTCAGGATTCATTTCATACGCAACTCCCGGAAAAAATGCAAGTGCGCAGAGTGGAACGTAACGATGCCTGGCACTTTTGTTAATTAATTACCGCTTTTTTGCGCATGTACATTCTACGGTCCACGGACAATCTCCATGAGCACGTTTTGATGATCAGAATTGCGAACGAATGCGTTGGGTCCGTCTATTTGTAGTACATTACATTCTTTTACTCTAAATGTGATGCGAAAATTCAACTGCATTCCTATGAACTATGTTGGATCCTATATTAGATCAAAAGTTAGCTTCGTTTGGAATAACTTCGTCAACCCAATTTCCTAGTAAACCCGTGGTTGCACATGCTACTTCATGCATGCTAACATTTGATGAACGAAGTACAGTAAATTTCTCTGCCCGATAGATTTACCAAGAGAAGAAAGAACGAGCCTTAGATACAGTCCATTAAAGGAAAATGCGTAAATATAATTAAATTGAAAAATCGAAGGGATGAAACATTTTAGCGCCTTTCAACCTCTTAGGTACCTCAAGTACTCGCATCGTTAGCCGCACGCCCTCATGCAAAACGCGGATGATTAAATCGAAAAAAAAACCGTAGAATTATAACCCATGAATATTTTTATTTTTGTACGGCACGTGCCTGCTTTATTCTTGTAAATTTTTGGATAAAAGAAGGTCCAGAAGTAAAAACTGTAATACTGTACAGTACTGTACTTTTCAAACGGATTCATTAGCTTTTCTGTCTCCATAGCGGAATACTTTCTGGAACATCAAGGAAAAAACTGACATTTGATCGGAGAGCTAAGATTTTCTTTCTCGCATTCCAGCCCAATTTAGAATGTTTCGTTCGTGTTTTGTCGGAGAAGATCGCGAATTCAATCTAACCACGATTAAACCGCGCAGAAAGCAGCAGCGCCCAGAAAGACCCCTTTTTCGGAGCATTTCTCGAGGTTTCTGGAATGCAGCGCGACATCCCGCCTTTTTGGAGGACATTTCCGCCTGTTCTCGTTGCGTGGGGGAGCGACGTTCGAGTCACACGCCCCCGCGTGCGACACCGACGTCACGTCAACCATCGTCGCAAACCGCCGGGCCTGGTTGCTGCTGGTCGCGGGTGACTGCGCGGGGTACCACGCTCCCTATCGGCGCCCGCCCCGTGTGGCACCTCCTTCCTCACCACGCAGTGGCGTCACGCCGTGTTGAGTTTTCTCCCCAACCCCCTGGAGCGTTTAAGGAGTGACGAAATGCCACCCATGTTTCAACCAGGCACTCGCATCTTCCGCGATCTTCGGTCAGATAACAGCGCGGTTTTCAGTGCCGAGCTGCCGGCACAGTTGAGCGCGACACAAAACAGCGCGTGTCTTCCCGATCAGCACGAGTTAATGCGAAAACGAGATATCAGCGCCAGGACGATTAAAGAAAGTCAACACCGAAAATCACCAAAAATCACGGTAATTAGCAATGGTGATTGATGGAGTGGCATGCCTACTGAATTTTGGTCATTTCAGAGATCTACTCAGGAAAATACCTCCTTTAAAAGCCGTCTGAAGTACTATACTTGACCGAACAAGTCTGGCGTCGATGAACCGCGCTGCCCAAGCGTCATATTTTAGGCTTGATATGTAGAAAGCCATTTTGCTTGAACCAAAAAAAATGAAAATCACACGCGAAGATGAGTTCGAAAGTGTGGTCTCATAAAATGACGAGAAAAGTATTGCCTTGTACGTGTACAACATGTACCTTTCCGCCAAAATTTCCCACGAAAATAATCTAATAGCAGAACCTCCAATAATTTTTAATGAGGTGTTTTAATAATAATTTTTCCCTCGTTTAAAAAAACATGGTGCGTTTTACACGAGAGCGTGTGGCTCGCGAGAAGTAAAGAAAGAATCCAAAAGAACGAGTAAATTCAAGCACTAAAATTTGAAAAGTTTAAAAATCATGTCCTTGAATGGACTCAATCAATGAAATATCGTAATCAGAAACACGTTTGACGGGGCTCGTTTAACTGAAGCAAAATGCATTTTTGTTATACAATTGTACAATTCTTCTACACAAGTACCATTTTTGTTTTGATGAATTAGAAGCTATTTTGCTTTAGCGGTCACATTTTTTCGTATCTTCTGCTTTTGGCATGTGATGATCTAGAATTCTAGATCACCTCAACTGCCAGGACACCCGTGTTCTCTCCACAGTTCCTTCCAGAAAATATGGAATTGGAAGCGAATCGATGTTGAAAGATGTTGTGATCATTGACTCAATATGCATGAAGGCGAACGATTCCAATCATTTAGGCATGGAGAATGAAGTCTCCGATGAAGGAAATGTAAGAACTGGAAGATTCCAAAGATGGGGAAGCATCTATCGGAATGAAAAAGCGGTACAAGGACAGCGGATAAGGAGCGAAGTGGACTAGAAAAGTCGACCCCCAATTTTCTTTTTTCCTCCTTTTTTTTTACATCCGTCCGTGAGCCCATTCATTTTATTAATTTTACGTGGAACAGGGACATTTTTGGGGTTCGGGAAATTGTTCGGCCGAGATACACGGGATTGGAGGAATGAGAGGGAAAGTATCAGTTCGGTGGCGGACGAAACCGAGTCGGGTTTGTGTCAGGAAAGGTGAGAATTTTTTGCCTGGGT
The DNA here is from genome assembly GCA_905338405.1 of Notodromas monacha. NCBI lineage: Eukaryota > Metazoa > Arthropoda > Ostracoda > Podocopida > Cyprididae > Notodromas > Notodromas monacha. The sequence continues at coordinate 25,821 of CAJPEX010000211.1, read as the reverse complement.
GGGCTTCGAAAGGGGGTTCTGCCTCGAAGGAATGAATAATCTGAAGATCCGGGTTTGTACAATCCCGGACTTACGTTCGTGCTATTTATCAGTGTAATGAAATCATGCTGGATCGTTTGGCGCGTTTGCGTGATGGAACGAGCCCGTCTTTCAATTTTCTGATAGCCACCAGCAACGTTTCTTACCCTGTTCTCATTTCCATCTCCTTCCTTCCAAGGGAGTCTATCTGATACGGGAAAAAATTGGGAAAGCTGGTTTTTTGTCCGGCGGGTGCGCAAATACGGCCCCGGAGGAAATCGGGCCCTGGCGGGATGACAAATCATTTGTATCGCGCTTGCGGGGCAACGAATGAGGCCCTGGCGATCGTGAGATAAATTCCGCCGAGTCCCTGAATGCACGCAATAAAATGATGAGCCGTGTGATATTTTCCTCGTGTGCATCGGCGTCCAGTCACGACAGTCGCCATGATGAATAAAATCCCTGGCCTTGTCCTCTCCAATCCCTTCTTGCCTCTCCACAAATGAAGCAATTCACGACGAGAAAATGTCTCCGAATATCAATGCAGTATATTAAATCAAGACTTTAATTTCTCAGGCTAGTGATCGGATTCCCTCAATTGTTCGGATTTATGATTACTGTTCGACATAAATTCGAGCATCTATACAGGAAACAAATTTAGAAACAGCCTGACGGATTATTTACCTTTCTTTCAAATGTTGGAATGCGTTAGAATGGAAAGAAAAAGTGGCTCATATAACAAAAGTTCTGGATACTCTGTTGCCTTTTCAACGAATCAAAAATGTAGGCACGGATTATTCGATGTTCGGATAAACTGACGCATCTACTGTACCCAATTCTCAAAATATCCGTAAAATGAGAATTTTTCAAATTTTTACAAATCATTTTATGCATCTCTGAATTAATGACAAAAGAATGTTGAGGAAATTATTTGCGTCAAGGATTTTCTCGTAGTTGCCCGATCCTGAATATATTTCCATGGGCATCTGTGCTTTGATATTAAACAAGGCACAATGCTGATTTATCTTTTTAATGTAATGATAATGAAGAAGGGATTTCTGGCTTGAAAGATAAAAGAACCTAAATAAAACTCCATCAGAAAAAATTCCCGATGTGAGATTAACGCCGGTGAGAAACGTGGAACTCAATGCTGGGTATATTCGTGTGTAAAATGCTTTGGGCACTATAGTCAAGTATAAAATCAAATGTTTTAGTATGCGAAGTAGCAAGAATTGTTTTTTCGTCAAAAGAGGAAATCAATATCTTTTTACCGTGATGGAAACGATCAGTTTTCATCTCTATCTTCGCTTCTTGTGATCTTTTTGTCGTGGTTCATTTTAGGCCGGGTATTTCCCTCTGGAAGATTACAGACACGCTTTCAATCACAACGCCACACGAAATCTGCATTGGTTTCACGCCAGCAGCCATAGTACTGATTTTTACGAGAACGGTAGATAATTTCCACGATTCTCGCGCGTCGAGGTGGTTACCGAAGACCGCCATTACTGTATCAGTTAACAAAAAAAAACATTATAGCCCCAAAACTATTTTTTGAGTTCTGGGATTAGTTTACCGGAAAGCCCATCGGATTTTTTTAAATGGAAGATCCAGAATCCTTGACTGAGATGTCAGTTGCGTTGTGAAACCCGGAGTGTTCAATTTTTTAAACGCGTCGCCTCACTCAAGTCGGGTGGAAGCCCTGTCAATGGGGAAATTTCCAAAAGTAGTTTGCCGCGCCATTATGCGAGGGAAAACATTTGTGTGGGGTTACATTTGTTCAATTTTGCTGCTCGGCTGAGTCCGCTTCGTAGCTGGGATGAAGCATTCATGTGTTGCTGGGTTCCGAGGGACCAGAGTAGAGCTTCCCGAGATTTCCGCGAAATAGGAAGGAAGAAGAGTCGCATGAGGTGGACACGCGGAAATTTGCTGCAGGGAAAAGGGAGTCCAATTTTTTCCTGGCCTGAGTGCGATGATGGGGCTCAGCACAGCCCCTTACCCTCTTGTCTGTGCTCAAGAGCTCTTATGCATATTTGATTTGGAAATCCTGGCGAGGCGAGACAGGAGTAATGCGAGGCCCACTTTTGCCGCTGGAAAAAATAATGCGGCGCGTGGGTTGAACACGATGGTGGCCGAGCGGAGCTGAAAGGGCGGAAAATTGCGTTCAAACGTCGGGCAGAGATTCGCGACGGTTTTTGATTGCGTCCGGATTACGCGGCTCAAGCGACTGCAATATCCGGAACTCCGCAAACCGCGAAATTTCAGTTCGCATCCGGTCAATTTCCCACCGCGGACAAGTGGACTTTCGGGGCTTAGGTCCGCTCAAGACCTGGCCGTTGCTTTTGTCGATGAGCCGCGATTTTGAAATCGTATCAATTCTTCTCGGCGGTTTTTCTCTCCTCCTTCCGTTTCTTCGAGTGGAGGAAACGGAGCTCTGCTTACACAAAGGATTTCCGCTCGGACGACGGGCTCCATTCCCTACAAAATGGGCCTTTTTCATGCTGTTTGTTATGCCGGAGATTTCGAGGGCCATCTCAGTCGCTATCAAACGCAGTTTACATCCGCATGATCAACCGCCAGCTCAAGCTTCTGCGAAGCAATCATATTGCTTCCGGGATTCCGTGACATTCCGAGTCGTTTTTCCAACTCAATTCCGCTCAACCTCAACAATGCACGTTCAAGTAAATGTCGGCGGCAGTTCAATTTGGACGATATTTCACCAAAGAAATAAATTGCTTTGATTTGAAGCGAGATGCATTGATGTGATAATCCATCAAAGGCGAAATGGACCTACGTTTTCCCTCAGTAAAGTTAACATTTTCAACTGAGAAGAATCCTCGTAAAAAAAAAAGAAATCCTCCGATATTTTGAACAGCCCGAATGACTCGAATACGTCTCCCATGAACCCTGACAAGTGTCCTTAACTTAGAACATAACCGTACGTTTGGGAAATATACTCTACTGTACTTCACTTTATTCAAAAATTCCCCCTAGAAAATAAATTTTATGAATTTCTGTTTAATTTGGACATAATTTGCGAGACCTGATTTATTAGAGTAGATTATTCAGGTACGGTATATACCTAAGGTAAAGAATGACTGAATGAAGTACAGTTTAGTTACGTGGAGCTTTTTCTGACATACAGAGTGAAATATTCAGGAATGACTACAGTTGAATCTGGGATAAAAAAAAATGTATAGAATTAAAATATTCTATTGTGCGGAATCCCTTTTTGTGGGTATCAATCTTAAAATAAGCATGGTGAACATCCCCATCAGGTTGTCATGATTATCAAATTAAAGATGATTTGAAATTTTGGAATAGCTAAGAACTCAACTGCAGTAGGACGTCTTTTCATTGTTAACTACAGCTGTTCATAACATTGACCTGTTTTACCACCGTTATATTTTATTATTCGCCCTGAAAATCGCAGCACGTGTTTACTAGTTACTACATTTTCTGGATTTCGAAGTGACCAAATTCCAATGGCTTTCATTAGCTCGTAGTATTGTATTGTAGATGTAGAGGATGATTTTAGAATCGTTTATTTCGGCGCAGATCTGCAGGTTTTTGTGTGTACTTCTTCTCCGCCTTTCTGGTGAATATCATCATAGTGTAGGTTATGATTACTCACAACGTACAACAAAAAGATTAAAAGTGCGTCACATTAGGTGGTGGAATGAGTCAAAGTTCGATATTTTCAGAAGATACGAAGCAGAATGGCTGTCCGAAAATCGACCTACTTTCCTGGTCAATCCTAGTTTGGATTTCAAAGAAGCGAAAGTCTTACTGCACGCACGATCATTTCGAAATCTAGCTGATGTTCACATCAGAGGATGCCTGCTTTCGGCGCACTTCCTCGCGTCTTCTTTGCTTGGAAAACTTTCTGAACGCAGGCGTAAATACTGACGAAAGAAAGATAATTTATTAAGCATGTAAATACTGGGAAGCCCGGAGAATTGCGGAACAACGACCGGAGAACATCGACGGTGACGATAAGCGGCGTGTCGACGCCGACCGACCGACCGACCGACCAACCCTTCGGCGTGAATGTGCGTGTTTTCCTGGGGATTATCGGTCAGGCCGCTAAGCGGAACATGCTATTGTGCGCCACACAGACGGTGCTCGAGGAACAATGGCGAGAAGTTGCCACCTTTTTTTATTCCCCTCACGACGCCTCCTTCCGCGCCCGTGTTTATCCCACAAAAGCGGGCGGATTACATTTGCGGCGGAGGTCTCATTACGAACTTGCTAAACGCATTTTCCATCATTAGGGCTGAAAGGGGGAGAACAGAGCCGAGCTTATCTCGGATGTAATTTGGACCCGGGGAAGGAAATTTTCTCCGGGCGTCGAGAACTTCTGGTCTGGAAGACTTCTTGACGACGTCGCTCCAGCGTTAAGAGTGTCGTACACGTATTCTCTCACTCTCGAGCAGAATCAACGCTTAATTTACTCCCGCAATTTCCCGCGGGATTTTCTCACGAGTCCCTTGCTCGTTTTACGTCGGAGATCCACTAGCGGAATTCCGACAAAAACGCTGCGCAACCGCTTTATTTGCAGTCTCCCATTACTGTAGTGAAAAACAGTGCACATCAGCATGCAGCTTTTGTCATACTTTGGAGATGAACAAATGCGATATGTTATGGGTAACATAGTATTCAGCATTAACAATTCAATGTGGGTATCGATTCATCAAGTCTGACGGATGAACACAATTTCGAGTTTTTTCTTTCTGTGAGGAATATAGTACGCAACGTTGGTGCTTCGACATTTTCTGGCTGCTATGAATGTTATGTTTGTGTTTGAATATTATTATTGTATTAAGCTGTTGATTCTTGAAAATGCAGAGTATTTTTCATAAGTTGCATGTGATTGCTTGGGTACAGTCGAAGGTGAGATGGACTTTTTTCCGAACAACTTGGAAGTTGGAAGTAATCTCAACTGCGAGCCTTTGAAAAAAAAAAGAACAACCACAAGGTGCATTTTTCTGTCGTTTTCTTCACTTTATAAGACCATTCGTTTGATTTGAATATACTGTATTGTGAAATGTTGGAAGCGTTTCCACATAAAAAAGGATCCTCGCGTCGCGTGGTTCGAGATTGAAAACCTGGACCGAACTCAGATCGCTGGCGTTTGTCGCCCGCGTGATTGAAAGAACCTGTCGTTCTTGGGACAATGAAGGGGGAAAAATGTTTCCGAGCAAGAAAGATGCAAAGAAGCGTCGAAGAACAGCAATTTTACACCCTGGAGGGAATTTCCCAGGTGCTGAGAAATGCAGATAGACCGCCATGTATATAGTTTGCGTCGGCGCCGGGCGGGTTGTGGGGCGCAGAGAGGGGGGGGAAAACATCACTTGTAGTTCGGGCCCGATAGGGATCCGCGACACGGAGGAAAGCGACTGGTTTATCAGTAATTAAAACCCATATACAAACCGTGGCTGCGGTTTCTGCTCTTGTCCGCCGGCACCGCACCTGGTCTAATTAAGGCCCGGTAATGGCAGGGAATTTTCCGGGGACCGGACTCGTCACGGTCCGCAACTATCGTGTCGCAGCGGCCTTGATTTCCCGGACTAGTGGACATGATTGCCCGATACCGAACGAGCCTCGACATTTGGCTGTCTCATATTGTCTTGATTGAATTTCCGGTTGCCGTTCAAGGGAGTCTGGATTCATCTCTGTACAGAAGAGGTTTATCAGGGACGCGGGGAGAAAAAAGGTCCGAAGTGGAACGACTTCATTTGTAACCCCGATATGATGCCAAAACGTAATCTCTCCAAATAATGAAAAATACACGTAAATATGCAAATTTGTTCATAACAAAATCTGCATATTTAAGTGTATTTTTTCATTATTCGGTGCTGATCAAATCCGTTATTCTACGGGGTACGGGCGAGCTCTCTCTATAAGAAAATTCAAGGGACGAGAAAAAATTCGTGATAGAGAGTATTTTGCTGTATGGAACCTGTATACCATGGGGAGAGAACCCCTTAGGACAAAAAATGCAATACAGAGAATATCGTTGTAGACAAGATTGTTGTAGAGAGTCTACCTGCATTTAGTGTGATGAAGGACCTTTCTTAGATGCCATGATTCCGCGTTACTTCTTTTCTTGCGAAACAAAAATCGCATCAAATTGTTCAGAAGTCAACGTAATATGATTCACACAATGATCACATTCATCTTCGACAAAAAAGCATACTCTTTGCAGCATCATAAAAATACGTATTGTATTGTATTGTGATCTCTTCAACTAAGCAAATGTCCCCTAGAAATAATTCCATGATCATTGTTTCCAAGATACTTTTATTAGTCTTTTCGGCGCGTACATAATACATTTTTTGAAACTTTTTCTGATGTCTTTCCGCATTCGAATATACGCTACAAAAAGCTTCGAATAACAGCTACTTAACGAACGAGGTTTTTGGACCCCCACTTGTTGCCATTTTGGCATTCTTTCAAATGTATTCTTTGCAATTTGGTAAAAGGAAACAAATTGTTGAAACACTAATTTATCAGGTAAAGGGAAATAATTTGATGGTTGACTTTTAACTGTTTCATTCCTCGTACTGAAATTCTTGGTTTCTCTTTTGGCGATTTCAATTTATTTTTTTCTCAGAAACAAATTCGTTCTTTTACTCTCTGCGTGACCAAATAAATATAACTATAATTAAAGATGCCTCGGAGAAGTCATGGCCATGAGAAGAACTACCATATTTCGAATAAGCATGGAAATCGCCTACAGTTTCTTTCCGAATTGTGGGATAAGAGATGTTTAAAGTTTAAACGAGTCTTGAAGTTGTACATAACTTCCTGGTTTATCTAAAAACGGCAACCCTCGAAAGCGATGTCTCGTCTCGCGGCTGAGAAATGCAAACAACCGGGAAACGTTTTGAATTAGTGACCAGTATTTTCGCGATTATCAGTCAAAGGTTTCGGCGAGTCGCAAAGCGGAACGGAACATGAATAAATCGACGGGAAGGCTTGAACGGACCTTGATTCCCGTCTGGAGATACGTGCGTCCCGACGTGCATAATGCAGGCTATTTGACCACGGGTCGGTTCGTCTGTTCCAGCAGTTGCTGTCCTTATCTGCCAGCGGACCCGGGGTTCCAGTATGCCGAGAGTCCAAGTCCGCCGGAAGCGGGAGCGGAACGTCAACGACGCCGCTGCCGCTGCATCAAGGCTCGCCGCCGGCCGGCGGACAGGGAGTCCAGCCATCGCCCGTGTCGCCGCTGCCTTATGATTCGGCGGCGTCCCTGGCGCTGCAGGCGTACCAGGCCCGGCTGGCCTCCGGGATATCCCCCATGTACCCGCCGTACGGGTCGCAGCTCGGCGGCGAATCCTACGCCGCCGGACTGCCCGCATCCCTGGTGAGTGCATGTTGCATCTCATCTCAAACCCCCTTTGCTTATTTCCCTCTAATGGAATTCTGCGATGCAAATGCCTTTAGGGCTGTCCCACTAGGGCGCGCACTTGCTTATTTCTAGAGTAGGTCAGACTTGAAAAATAAACGAGTGTAAATACTGTATCCGGTATAATAAATAGATATTTAACTCATGATGTTGTAAGGTTTTGGAATTTTCCCCTTCAGATTTTTAACCCTCGGATGGCTAAATACAACTTTTACAAAAATTGCCGTGACTGTGACGACGTCAGTAATTAAAAAAGGAGGACTGTGTGTGGAGGGAAAGGTCCAGAAAAATTCTGGCATTTTTTCTTTAGAAGAGAAAAAATTAGATTCAGAAATAAAAGAGTCTACTCGCAAGGCAGTAGGGTTTTTGTTGTTGTTTATCCTCTGCTGTCTTGGGTAGTCTTGTTGAAAAGATGCTCAAGGGTCTTGAATGTTTAATTTTTGGCTGGAGGATCAAGCATCTCAGTTAAAAGTCATGACGGGCAAAGCCCAACTTTGGAATTTTCCAACAACTGATAATGCCTGGATGAATCCCGAATTTGCCCTGACCCACCTTCCTGCATTTTGCTGACCCTTGGGGAAAATTAAGGAGTTTGTAGATTTTATTCTTATTCCTCAAGACAAATCGAACGCCGTGTGTGTTCTCTTTTCGTTTTGTCGAAGTTTTACTTGTTTATTTGATCTTGAAATTCTCTCCTGTTTCCTGTTCCAGTTCCAAGGTGCACCCTACGATCTCAAAGGAGGGCCAGCTGGTATCAGTACACTTGGTCACCCAGCCTTCTATTCCTATGACCCACTTTCCCTTGCCGCATACCCCTACGGACCTGCAGGGTAAGTTTGTTATCCAGTATTTTTATGGATCACGGAATATTGAATTTCATCGATATCAATCTACAGTGATTTCATAGAATATTTGTTGGATAACATTGCTTAAACGTCTCCAATTCACAATGTTCTAACTAGCGAACACTCAGAAGTTGGTGCTTATGAATCGATATTATTGAAATTAAAATTCTCAAAGCATGAAGATTCTACTGCAACAAAAACTTGGTAAATCTTCTATCATGCTGAACGAACTAGAAGTGAACTGATGAGAACATATAGCTTTCGTTTGACGTTTCCTCTAACTGTGTGCGCAAGTTGCATCGCACAAGTAGGTGCCAAATTTTTCCCAAAATGTAATTACAAGTAAGCGTAGCACAAGCAAATGCACACAGGCTTTGACCCTTCGTTTACGTATTCGACGTTTTCATCCTCTGAGGAACATTCGGACAATGATCATCTTTCCGCTTCCAGTGCATTTGAGTTTGAACGACTGTTTCTCAATCTGGTTTTCGAATCCTCGTCTTATTATCGACTCGTTCTTGATTTTCCGCCGATTCAGGTACGGAGGAGTGGATCTGAATGCCAGGAGAAAGAACGCGACGCGTGAGAGCACCAACACCTTGAAGGCCTGGCTGAACGAGCACCGGAATAACCCGTACCCGACCAAGGGCGAGAAAATCATGCTCGCCATCATCACGAAAATGACGCTGACACAGGTGTCGACCTGGTTCGCCAACGCCCGCCGCCGCCTCAAGAAAGAAAACAAAATGACGTGGGAGCCCAAGAACCGCGTGGATGACGACGACGACGTCGAAGCCGACGTCGAAAACGACAACGACGAGCATGACCGCTCCTCGGCCAGCGATTCCACCAAAGACCATCCCGTCAAGTCCGACGACAGCGACGAATTCTGCGCTTCACGCTTAAGAGGTTCGTGAATTTGTTTCCCATCCACTCTTCTGCAAGGGGGAAATTCAACACAAAAACATGAACCAAAAAAGTCCATCCCCCTGCTTCAGCTAGGACCAGTACTTCGGAAATACCCCCGAATAAATGCAGCCGCTCGCGATTTTATTCATCAGCAATGGCCGTCATTCAGGATAATCATTACACATCTTGCAATATTATTTCCTGGCGATTTCATAAATTTAATTATAAATTGACTCAATATATTAAAGGATGCTTGACATTGAAGGAATTTTCGCGTTTCACGATTGGTTCAGGCAAAATTCGCCGACACAATCCGTCGACTTCGATTTTTCGTCTGATCGACTGAGAGATTCTCTAACTTCTCATAGCACCACTGCGCAATAACGTAAGTAAAATGAAAGTCTGAAAACTGATGATACCTGTCGTTAGATTGTACAATATCAGAACTATCAGAAGTTTAATTCATGCTCAATCGATCCACGTAGGCAGAAAGATGGCTCACTATGATCATGCATTTTCTAAGCGGTCCCGTTTCTGTACAACGTCATGAGAATTTATATAGTTACACAGAAAACTGTTCTACAATTCGAACACTTTCGAAAGAAAGTGCATTTCCCGGCGAAACATATGTCTGCTGTGTGTTTCATTCAACGAAGGAACGGAAAACAATGATCCCCTAAGTGGCTTTGATGACCTCATATAAATTCCGTCCATCATACTTCGGTCTGAGCTGATGGTAAATTACGTAACGTCCAATTACGTGTTAAAACACACACACACCCGTGGGATTCACGTCGAAGTGTCACCCAGCCCACGTAATAGCAGTAAGCACCACAAGACGGGTTCCTTGAGAATGTGATGTTTCTTCGTCATTCGAATGTATGAAGTGAGCTACTTTAGTGGAGACTCAATTACTGTATTATGGAAAATGAGTGGATGGCCTTTTTAAACGATAAAATGGCTTCTTTGCTCTTCAGAATGCGAGACATTTTTCGGACTACCTCAAAATGATAAATAATTGGAAAATAATACTACAGTTTAGCAAGTTGGCGACTCGTTTTACAACTACGGATTTTTCAACATTTTCATGCGGAATTAAATTTACAATTCTCCAATATTATACTGTCCATCTCTTCCTTGACGCACAGCGAACAGGTGTTGTACAGTAAAACTCAAATCATCTTGGCTTCGATCAACTGATTTTTCTCATCAGCCATGTCTAAATTTGCATCATTGATATGGAAAAGTACCAGGTAGATCATAATATATAAATTGCTCCGTTTGACTGAAAAATTACTATACAAATAAACTTCCAAACTTGCGGAAATGCAGGGGATATCACGTCAGTCCCTTCTTGACATTGCTTTGAAACATTTGCTTGAAAATTTCGCCCTGCGATTATTTGATATCCTATAAATATGAATTATTTTCTATTGCTGTTTTATCTACGAGGAAATTCGCAAATATGGTTACTTTGGCAATAGCCGTAGGCCAGAGTTTTCAAAATTCCATTGATATCTATCTTGGGCATTTTAGTATCCAGGCGAAAGAACCTATGCGTTAGTTTGGATAAACAGATTTATACTGTGGAGTTCGTACTTTTATTGTTTTGGGTTTGCTTGGTCGTCGTCGACGGTCAAATACCCTGTCGGGGTCAGCATTGAATCAAGGCATAATATAGTACTGTAATTGATTTCCCTGGCAGAAGCATCCGGTCATTAGCACGAATAATCGGAATTATACAATTTTCTCTCGAATCCGAAGATGGTATTTTGGATTTATATAAAGCACTCTATGCAGGCCAAGGCTTTCCGCAAACCAGTGATTCCGGCGGAATTCGGCATGTGGCGATGAGCAAAAAAAAAAATATATAAAAAATAAAGTAAAATTCGCGTGGGCCCGACACGGGCCGTAAACGTCGACGCATTCGAGCTAATGGACTTTATTTTCGGTCCTCGCGGGTCGGACAAGGCCTCGCCAGTTGGCGCAACAAGATCCGTGTCAATCTAATTGCCCCGATAAGACCGTACTCGTGGGAGGCGAGAGGAAGATGTTGCCGGCGTCCGCGGTGATGAAGCGCTGTTGGTGCCGGCCCTCGGGGCGTAAATTATCCCGTTCGCTCCCTTCCCTCCGGGCGACCTGCGCTGACTCCTAACGAGCCAGGCATTTACCGGGGCCAGGTGCTTCCAGCCGTACTCCCGACCCGTATATCAACAGTTCCCGACAGCCTTCACCTCGGCGAATACAAACACGATCCCCGCTTGAATTGCGGCCCTAATTAAGTCCTTTTTGCCACGTCGCCAACATCGCTCTCTTTATCACCGGAATGCATCCCCCCACCACCACCACCACCACCACTCGGTGATGCGGTCGCCGTCGAGAAGCTATTGGACTTCTTCCGTACACCCGACACTTATTTTTTATATAATTTTAAAACCTCTTAGAAACACGTGAAACCCACAGACCAGTGGTTCGCAATCTGTGCTCCATGGAGTCTCAAAGGGCTCTCATGATCTCCGCAAGCAAAATAACTCGAGGAAAGTTGGCTGTCTTAAAGAAGAAGACATAAGATCTGCAGAGTTTTAAGCAAGAACGTGCATTCACTTAATTTAAGGTAGGCGATACTATAGTCAAAGCTCAGTCATTTTTGTATCCCAACTAATATTGATACCGGAAACCTAGGAAAGACTCTGGTTGCCCAGCCACGTAACTTATTTCAACAGGGGCTTCTGCACAGATACATATGATGGAAAAAAGGTCTCCTCAAGTTGAGAAAGATTGGAAATCTCTGTAGAAGGCAAATCGCATGTTGCAGTTAATTTTCAGATTTGTGTTTCTATTTATGAGGCATCGTTCGTTGTAGGTGCAGTAAAAGCTTCTTCTGCGGACCTTTTGTGAAGAATTGGCAGAATTGCATACTAAATATTTCAAAGAAATCCTTTTCAACCTTTGATACACATTCCAACGGAATGATGCTTGAAAATAAACGTTCGAGTTTCTGGAGAGTTGGATGTGGACTCGTGCGTACCTGAACTTACATTGAAGCGAAATGAAGGCATGATTGAGTCAAGATCGGGAAATTAGAATCGATCTAATTAAAATATGTCTTACGTACGCTAAATATTAACTAGTGTAACAGCAAACCGCGAAGTCTTCCAGTTAATTGAAGGACAACGCCGTCAAATTGAAGCGCTGACGTGAGCGAATGTCATCTACTGTACGTTGCATCGGTACAGCAGTAAAGTGGTACTGTGTATGAACCCTTGCATGTCGCGGAACAATCCAAATTAGGGTCGAAAAGCCCTGTAATCTAGAAATCTGTCGCGTGATTATATAAATATTTTTTGAAAAAATTTCGTCCGTGAAAACAATCGAAGATTCATCGCATGAACGATGTTCCCATCCCCTCCCTAAAATTGAAGGACAAATGCACGAGGCGGAACATTTTTTTCCTCGGCGAGAATTTCAGTTGAGTTACAAATGGAATTTTGTATATTTCCTGCTGATTCCGAACGCTATAAATGCCTACAATCCACGTCAGCTGTGGGTTACTTCCCTACAGTTTTTCGTGATTTCCTCGGGGTGAAATCGGAAGATTTTTGATCGCACATATCTTTTTTGAGTCTTTGAAGTGGGATTCTCGTTCAAGTCCATTGGAGAAACGATCCACCGACTAGATCTGTCAGACACGGGCCATCTTCGATTGAACTGTGTAGGAGTTGGTAGCTTTCCTGTCAAGTCCTTCTCTCCCCGTTTGTAGCAGTGTGCTGCCGCAAGGGCTCCCCGGGAATTTTTTCTAATCAAGCATTACAATTTTCCGCCTGGGCTCGTCGCCGATAAACCGCGTATCGCGATGGTGGCGAATGAAGTGATTCCGGTTGAAGTCGTGAGATTGGGGTCTGTGCGGGATACAGTCCTCCGAAGTTGCACGCACGCAAGGGGGGAAACGTTGAGTGATTCGCCGAGATCCCGGCGAGCCATACCCGAAAAGTTCTCGCAGTTGGGGCGAAATCCTTGGTCGGATAGATTCCGGGGCGATGATAGCGGAGCTGTAAACAATGTCCATTGTGGGAGGATTGAGAGGTTCGCTACAAGATAGTTCATGTAGGATCTGGGAGGCAGCGCTGAAACTTGAGCGCTGGCTTACAGTGCGGGTCCCTCGGGAATGGACGCAGGTTGGCGGCTATAAGTAAGAAGTTAGGTGGACGTTGCGTAAACGAATCGTGTGCTACAAGGTCCCAAGACATATCCGGCGGGCATCGCGAAAGTTTCCGAATGGTGCATTAAAAAATATATGCACAAAAAACTGCGCTCACTTTTCATGTTGACTCTTCTTTCAACTCCATTTTCTTCATGTTGTGATGCATTGTTCGGAACTTCTTTCATAAATATATCCTATCCAAAAAAATTGCACATCACCCAACCACTCATTTCTCATCTTTTCAACTCTGGAGTTGAACTCCTTGTTCTGCAGTGATACACCGTTCGGAAATTATTTCATAAAGACACTGCAATCTCGTTACAGCGAATCTCATCATAACGAACTGTTGGTTGTAACGGATTATTAAAAAGTGGGTTTCAGATGCCTGCTCTACACAAAATTCAAATCGCATTATAACGAATTTATCGTTAGCACGAAGTTTTTTTCCCGGCCCCAGCAGCTTCGTTGTAACGAGATTTTAGTTATCCAAAAAATTGCACGTATAACCCAATAACAACTCACTTCTCATCCTACCTCTGTTTTTCAATTTGATGTTCTGTAGTGATATACTGTTCGGAGCATCTTCAAAAAAATATATCCCTGGTTCTACAAGAAGAATCCAGCCTACACTTACCCTCTGACTTTGCCCTCTGGATCGCCGTCAACTTAATGCTTACCCACATTAGTCACATTTAGCATAGCTAAGTCGGGCTAAATGTAAAGTGGAATTCAGAGAAATATGAAATGAATTACAATAGTTGTATTTTTTAGAATTATTCATTATAGGAGGTATGGTGAATTTAAAAACTGTAAAAATATCTGTGAAGATCAACAGGATGGTGCGATTTTGGCGTGAAAAAATAGCTGAAGCCTGCGATCATCTCAAAGCAATGTTCGGAAATTTAAAACAGGGAACCATGAAAATCTTTCGGTAGGAAGGATATGAAAACAAGAATTGTGGAGAAAATCGTTGCAGGAAGAGTATATGAGTACATTATACGTTTTAACTGCAGCCATTATAGTACGCAATGTGCGCTTAGATTCGAAAATGGTCGAACAAATGTCACTAATGTTGTCCAAGTACGCATTTAGTCTAGGTAAGAAATTTCACATCAATCCTGCGCGCAGTAAAGCATTTTGACACAACATCCCATCACACGGTTCATGAGTGGATCCTTTAGTTTATTTCCCAACCAGTGTTCCGTTGCATCCCGGGGTAAATACACGACACTCGAAAGTTCTGAAGGGTTTAGGGAATTAGTTTCGTTTTCTCCTCTTGTCCTAGAGTACAGTCATGTACTCTGAAAAGATAAGAAGTGGATATTGTTTTCCGACGCAGCGTCAATCGAATAAAGTGCAATTGAAGGAGAAAAAAATTGGGAGAAGATGGAAATCGAGGAGTTTATGATGCGCCTGCGGGGGAGGGCGGGAAGTTGTTTTATTCGTTTCTTTCAGAAAACCCCTTCGTATCTCGTTGATTTCCCGACGTCCCCTAATTCATTTTCGCGTCGTGCGAGCCGCCTTGTTCTCGATAACTGCAGCCCCGGCCGGCGTTTGAGTAATTCCGCCGTAATTCGGGACGCTATCGGGCGGTGATCGGCGCCAACAGGCGCCGACGAGGCCCTGAGACGCGTTCACGACTGACCCCGGCCCCGTTTGTTTTCCCGCCGCCGGTGTCTTCATCGGGCAGAATTTACTGCTGTTCAGCGTCTTTGTTGCTTCCAGCACCGGCGACTCCGGGTCCGCGGAATTGGAGCGATTGCGGGGGTGCGAGACCCGGGACTTTCGAGTTCCTTTGTGCCTGCTGGTCGAACGGATGCCTCATATAGTCGAGCACAGGTCAACTGTCTCTATAACAATAGGAGGGGACCACGAAATGATTCTCTTTAGTGCGCGGAATATTCGCGGGCATGAGCTGCTGGTACATGAGCAGAAGGTCTATGTTAAAACAGGACGACGGTTTGTTATGGAAAGAGGATTGTTGTGAACAAAACAAAACGAAACTGCCTCCGAGTGACGTCTACATAAATTGAGATCAGATTTGAAAATTTTGTTTCTGAGCTACGATATCCTGTACCTAATCTGAAATGAAATTCATCTGTTCTCTCTCTGCAACGATTTCCTCTGCAGCAATTTTTTTTCCGTACAATATAAAATTTTTTTTTGGGTCCCATAGGGTTCTCTCCTAATATCATACTCTCTTCTGCAACGTTTTGTCCTTCATACGTATTCCCGCTTTCATCTTCTCATATTCCCAACACTCTTGTTGCATTGTATTTTTCCATGGATCTCCATCACGGCTCTCCGCATTAAAAATCCGAAAAACAATGATTCCAACTTCCTAACCAAGCTAAATATTATTTGGGAGTATCTTTGCTCTTTTGACTGATCATAAGCTTCAACCTTACGATGAGCCATTATGCGTGAGGGGGAGAATGTTGTTGTGCAAATTGTTTCATTCAGAAGGAACCGCGAATAGCTCCCACATTCGTTTTTTTGCATCCCAAAAAACAAAAATAATCTAGTCGATGTACCATTTCCTATCTAGAACAGCCAAAGCTGATGAAATGAATTCAAAAATACAAAAGTAAAGTAAAAGCAAGGCAATGATCATTACCTTGAGACCTAGATGGTATGAAGATGGCTATCTGCTCAACATGACCAGCAGCCAGTTCTTCTCCGGAGCACTTCGGCAATGCGTCTCAATGTGCAGTAACCTGCAAACCTAATGACATACAGTCGGTATTGGGTTCATCGTTGACCCATAACGAAGGAATGCTTCAATGACCAGAAAGGCCATATAGCCGAAATGGAAATATTTCGTCTTCCCGCGCGTAGAACCAAAGTACTCCGTACATCTGTTAGGCCGATCTGACACATGCAGCATTACTTGGAAATCTGTACAAAATAATACAGTATGCTGAGGGGGAAAAAAGAGAGTAGCGCTGATCCGGATCCGGAGAACCGAAACATCCGGTGAAAATCAGCGGAAGAGTACTGCACTTGGAAGGCGTGACGAGGGGCCTTTTAATCGCGGCGAAAACGGGGCCCGTGCCCAGGGGGGGCGGCTGGCTGGCGTAATGGACGAAAGCGAAAACGCCGGAGTCAGGAGTCGCGTCACGCTGAGTGAAGTGCGACGGTTTTCAGGCCCGGATTTGCGGCCTAAGTGACGCGATATGCCGCAGACGTGTGTCATGACGTAATTTTCGGCAGAAGGGGGCGAGCAACAAAAGGCGGCCGGGGGGCAAGAAAAGCGGCCGTGTGGACAGCGAAAAGCCGCCGACGCATCATTGCTCACGAGAGAAAGCAGTGTGGCTCGACACCACGGACTATCATACACTTGCACTCTCAATCTACATCTTTTCTCCAGGGGGGGGGGGGTAGGAAGAGGAGGAGTGGTCGATATTCTCTCCAGGGATCCCTTCACGACGATCCCCCTCCGAATCTTGTAAACCCCTCCATGGAACACTGGATTTCGGACAATCGTCAACTCAACTCCGTCTTCGCCATAGACGTCCCTCTTCTCGCAGTGTTTCCACGTCATTCCATCATTCCCCGACTTGTTAACTCGGCAATTTCCATCCCGCAGCTTACTTTTATTCCCTTCGTTCTCCATCGCCGCTCCTTTCTGCCGCATACCCCAGCACTTTTCCAAATGTTTACTTCCCTGTTACCCACTATCGCCCAAGATCTGCTTTAATTTTAAAATCGTTTCCGACCCGTTTCCCCTCACATAGACACAGCAGCTCAGCGGTTTCCGCGTCTGGGTTGCGATTAATTTCAATGTATTGCACGCGATACCAGCGACATCGAAGTTTCTTCTCTGCTCGAATTCTCGGCCCCATTTTATTTATGGCATCAATGCGTTATCATGCTTGTTTTAGGATAGAAAAGTGCTCCTAGCTGTTTGCCAAAATCTGCATTCGTTGGGACGGACGCAGAGTGAGAGGAAACGAATGGCGTACTGAAAACTCTGAGATATTGATGGTTATCTCAGCCAAGTCTCTGCTCTGAATACCCATGACAATGGACGGAGACCCCATCGGATTCCCGTAGCATTCCTGACGATCCACAGCAGTTCAGAAATCTGCAAACAAACAATTGTGAAAGAATTGCATAACTTCAAAAAATGACAGGCCGCGTGCTAAGAAAAATATTATATAACTTCAAATCGTCTCAATGCTTGGTGACGTTTCCAGGCTAAATTAAGTTTAACAATCAATGGAAACGGCTTGGAATTTAAAAAAAGTTTTTTTAGTGCGAATCGAGATTTGGAATCGAGGGTATATGTTTCCAAATACCATTCAAAAATTCGTACAGAACATAAATCATGCGACGGGAAGTTGACTCGAAATTAAACACGATTTATACTCATGATGTGGAATTCCAGAGATGCGAGAGACGAAGATTGGGCAATTTGTGAGAGAAAGAATTTAAAAACATTCCACGCTGGCCAAGAAAAATGTCTATTGCTGACACGATTAGATAATATATGTTCGATTTTCTCTTCTTGATTGCTCGCAAGAATCCTAATTCACTCGAAAAACTGAGTTCTTACCATGAAAATAGTATCATAGCCCCGCTGGATTTTCAAGTTATTAGTTCCACTTCCGTGGTCATATCGAGTAAAATAGTTACGATCCGTTTTGGGTTTAGACGCTGTATACAGGACTTTCCGAATTCCCTAGAAAATGAGCGTGAAATTCTCGGAGAAACCATACGTGACAAGCTGAACGCATGCCCTTTAGGAAAAAAGATTAACCCAGTGGAAGTCAACCGGAAATTAAGCTCATGCATACTTCCGCTTGTGATTTTCATAACTGGATAATTCCCCCCTCCGATAATGCAGCAACAGATGTTTACTCTGCTTTTCTGTCGCCCGCATCCGCAGCTTGCGGTAAGCCGATGTCACGAATTGATTGATTTGACTCGTGAGCCTTACATACCAAGTAGGAGAAGGAATATATGCATTTTTAAAATACAGTAGCTTAACTTGCCATTAAGCCACGCCAATGCTACGAGGAGTGACAGGCGTGTTTTCTCTGAAAAAGAGATTTATAGGCACCAGAAGAAGCCTTAGCTTCATTTTTCACGCTTTTTCACTCAATACTAGTCAAACCCAAAAATTAAAGCTTATTAAAAACATGGTGATCATTTCCCGCCTAGGTGATGCGGACGAAAAATTCATGAAAAAAAAATTAAAAGGAGAATCAATTCGTAACAAACAAATGAGACGACGAAGTGCATCTTAACTATCCGAAGCAATGGACAGTTGACATAAAGCCTTGCCATAATGTGAACAAATTTACATAAATGCAGAAGTTCTAGTTTGAGGAACCCACCGTATAACTGTAATGTTAGATACTTAGTTCTTCGAATCCTCTCCATCTCGATAGAACGTCTCTTCTTTTGCTGATGCATAATTTTCCAAACCTTGAAGATTTATAAATACAGTATACGTACTTCTAAACCCCCGAAACCTCCAGGATTCGCGAATTTGTTGTTCATCTAATTCTAAGCATCTAAATTTACTCAGGGCTAGTCTTATTTCATGAATTCGTCGTACTTGAATTGTGTGACCAGCTACAGTGCAGTATTGGGAAAAGACTAGAAACTCGGGTCTGAAGCAACGATGAATGGACGATATTGACTCCCCTCGAACAGAGTTCGGTTGAAACGTTGGGGTTTTCCAAGCGAAATGTTGAACAAAAGAGAAGAATGTTCTTAACATCGGACTGGAATACAAACAAGTGCCCAAGTTGGGCTCATCGTGGAAGGGTGCGAATGAGGAGGAATCGGACCAGCATGGCCGCTTGGGTAATTGGGAGCCATTTCGCGACCGCTCCCCCGGAATGCGATCTCCCCTCGGGGGATCTTGGAATCGTTAGCCAGGGAAACTGACGGATATTGAAAGGAATCTGAGACAAAATGCGGGGACCACCCTCGGGACACGGGTAATAAATTACAACACGCCACGGAATATGGTGGCTCGAGGTTCGAGTCGACCAAGGGATTCAACGGAGAGACACGACCCGGGATATTTTGTTTGTGCTGTAGGCGATTATCAATCTCAATCGACGGCCGAAAGTCCATCTGGCTGTGAAGTATTCCCTATCACGGAGGAGAGCTTTAGGGTTGCTCAAAAGGGGCCTGGAATAAAATCATGATGGATGGTTGACGCGCCGGGTTATCCATTTTTCGGAGTTGCGGACTGCGGCCGACGCCCTCGACAATGTCCCCCCGAGAGACCACCGCCCCACTTCAAACCCATTGCCGACCCGATCTATTCATCCCGACGAGCTTCCGTGTTCCTTGTGTCAAATTTTCCGGACTACGACTCCGCCGCCGAATCGATTGCTTTTATGGTCTCGATTCCGAATGTCAGGAATTCGATGATCCAAAGATTCAAACATGCAACTCGCCGAATCCACTCGAACATAAGACGCCGTATAGATTGCAAGAATCGCCTTCAATTTGTTGTGCCTCAAATGATCGAGATTCAAGCATGCCCCGCAGCCAGGAGATTTCGATCTTAGTTTTATAGGGTACTGGTAGACCACATCGATCATAAAAAGGAATTTTGCTTCAAAAACTGCTACAAATTTTTTTGCGAATATTAGAGTTACGTTTATTGCATTGAGTTTCTTCAGAAGCAGATAAGCCGGTTGATTATACGGTTATCAGCTTATAATCTCCAAGATCACGCCAGCATTAAGCAGTCTGATATGTGTACGCTAGAGCTAAAATTATTATAAAATGTTTCCTCCATTGATATTTTTCAATTTCTTTTTCAAGAGATTCCTTTGCACAGAATTCAAGTTTCCTTATCCGTGGAAATCACGTACTCAACGTTCGAATCTATGATCGACAGCGACGCCATCGAATAAAAGATGCAATTCGGATTTCTCACCATTTTTCTGTGTGCCGAAAATAGCCTTTTTTATATGTTACTCACACTCAACAATACTACAAATACAGTAGATTCTCGTTACAACAAAGCAATCAGGACCTAATAATTTAATTTCCATGGCAGATTGTTATGATGCACTCCATCAAAAGTCAACAAACCTTACCAAGCAGCGACTGTGGATGTTTTTATGAACAGGAATGCGTTTGTATTTAAATTAGTTCAAACGCAATTCTCTTTCAACATTCTGAATTAGCTGTCGTTCTGAGTTCGAAGACGTTCTGGAAGATTAGGCTGGTACCCGAAGCAAGCGGAAAATTGATGGAAACCTGGGATTCTGAAGATATTGAGTTTGAAGAAAATTGCGTTTTACGTTGATAGACCATTTTGAAGGCTCGGAAAATGAAGGCGCGTATTATTATAATATTGATAATGCTGATGAGAAGAGGTCATCTTTTTATTATCATTTGAGGAAATCACATGTACAGTGTGTGCATGAGTGAAAACGGTGGCCAAGAATTTATTTCCGGAATCGGAACTGGATTTTTTCTCAGTTCGAGAATTATTTCAAACCACATTAGTAAGGAGGTGGAATTGAGGAAAAAGCAGTCGACGAGTGTTGCGCCACTTTCCGGGCCTCGTGTTGACGGGGTATGGATCCAGCTAAGCGCGCGGGTCGCCGTTCCGGAAAACTTGTGTTTTCCAGCCGCTTGTTTCCTCTCCCGCGCGATTTTATGACCCGCGGACTTGTATTTCAACACCTGCACTACAAAGAGTCTTGTTCCTCCCGAATGCGAGCCCGCTCTGCGGTAACACGATAAACCATCGCTGCCTGGAACACCCCAGTGCGAGCCCCATGATTGGATCCGCGATCGACACCGATA
Source organism: Notodromas monacha (assembly GCA_905338405.1). Taxonomy (NCBI): domain Eukaryota; kingdom Metazoa; phylum Arthropoda; class Ostracoda; order Podocopida; family Cyprididae; genus Notodromas; species Notodromas monacha. The sequence continues at coordinate 4,649 of CAJPEX010000211.1, read as the reverse complement.
ATTCGCCCTTCTCTTGGAAATACCCCCATTTTTCCAATCACCGCCTCGACAACAAGCCCCGACTGACGAAATTGGGCGATAATTCCTTCCCCATCTCCCTGGGTACGAATCCCATCGAATTTCACGGCTTCTAAATCATACCGATCATCTCTGCGCCCCGTGTGAACCTGGCCTATACTCTTTTCTGCGATGGAGCCTTTTTTTGCGGGCGGCTGTCGCGGAATTTGCCTCCTCCAGCGGTGCTTGTGACCCGTTTTTTTAATAAAAAATAAAAAAGTTCCGCCCGTATTGCATTAGAAATAATAATAGGTACTGTACAAATAATTGGCTTCTAATATATATTGAGATTGGAAAGGAACAATCTGCGACTCGTGAACTAAACATGAATAGGTTGGATCGCAATTTCGCGTGGTTTTTTTCCAGCGCACAAAGCAACATCGGCAAATGAAACGGATTTTCCGCGATATTTTCCTCTTACCCTTTCGACTTGTGGACGCCTTCCAAAATCAATGCACTGTATACCTTTAAATTCCTTTGAAATAATGTTTTTCCCGTTTTACACCTTGATCATATTTATGAGGAAAATCCTCGTTGATTTGACAAATAGACAAAGTATGAAGACTTAATTTATTATTTTGAAAAAAGCAAATATTTTGGCTATCAAATTTTGCTTGGCAAATTCCTGTTTATTTTTTACTATGCCTTAGCTCGTGTAACCAAATGCTAGAGCACTTTTTATAGAGTATTTTTAAAATGTAATGAAGGAGCTAATGAGCCCGCGAGAAGTTCTGGGGGTACTCTCGGAATCACAGGTTGGGAACCAAACCACCGCATGGAGTCGATCTAGCTCCAGTGGAATGATGGAATGGGGAGAGAAGAGCAGTATTTAGGAGTGTCGCGGAAATTGGCAGGGCAATGAAAAAGGCGATTTAAAGTACCCGGGATGGGCGGGTAACAGCAGCGGGAAACAATGAACGGCGGTTCGCCCCGGTGCGTGAAATATACGGCGTCGAACGAGGAAGTAATAGCGTTTGCATAGGGGTGTCAAGGGTGCATTGAATTTCATCCGGCGGCGAACAAAAGCCGGAAGAGGGTCGGTTGTTCCGGCATTGAAGGATACTAGGGATGTGCGCTTTCAGGATACGCTCGTGCATGCCCAGGGTGACTATAAAATACCTCGGGGCCCGTTCCTTCCCCGCGTTGATGGAATCCGCGTGCGAAAAAGTTCCGTTGTAGTCAAGCATGAAAATAGTTCTTTGGGGAGGCCTCGCGGGACTGAAGAGGCCATTTACAGGGATTTGGGTCGCAAGGGGATAGCAGCGAGCGACTTCATACCAACACCACCACCACCACCACCCCGCCCGGGTGGAGTACGTATCTCTGCGCCACTTCGGGCAACTGACGCCTCGGATGTTGAGCCCACTATCATCATGCTGCCGCTGCTGGTGAAACCTTGTTCGCCTTGTCTGCGGAAATCCTCCTCGGGTTCGTCCTCGCACCCGGGACTCCGTGTTCTCGAGTCACTCGCCTTGTCGACGTCGGAGTGAAGCCCTGCTTTCGCCCGCCATTTCCCTGTCAATTTTCCACCCACCGACTCCGGCTCTGACTCCTTCTCCTGCTGCCCGCTCGCGACGGCACCGATTGGGGCTGCTTAGTTCGCCCTGTCCTTCAGGACCCTGATGTTATAGAACGTGGGCTGATGCACTCTACTTCTCTGTCCATGCGGAGGAGACCCTTGGGAACATTTTCCCCCACTGGATTCTGAGCACCGAGAACTGCTCCGACTTCCCGCAGCAGTTGGAGGAGAAGTTCTGAAAAATACTGTATCTCCTCTTGTTGGGGATCTTGACGACGGGCAGCAAAAAAATATTTCCTGCGCGGAAATTCCCTGGCCTTCCCTTTGTATACAGTACTGTAATTTAGTGTTACCCAACCTGTTTGGACCCAGGATACCGGCAAATTAAAAAAAAAAAATTCTGCGGACTGGCAAAGTTTTTTGTGTGAAAGATTTTATGGTCTTCTGATCCACTTTTCCACTCCTGTTTCTATGCGTCGAGGCTTTTCAGTCAATGGAGCACTTACAGTTGGTGGTCCATATGCAGCATTTTCTAGAAGGTCGATGAATTTCTCATGAGAAAAAAATCTAGGATTCTTGTAGTTCTGGATGGGTATTCTTAAGCTCATATCCCAATTGGAAAGCAAGTGAATTGATATTTGGGGCACGATTTCTTCAAAAAAATAAAATAAAGCTGTTCGTTATTGAATGTGAATCCGTAGTGAATCTACACATTCTCAACTCAAGTTCAGGAAAAAGTTGAAAATTTTATCTGACACCTGAAGGCACGGAAAGATGTGCACAGGTGGTATCACTCGATAATATGGCATCCGCAGCAGATGACAAATGAACAATGCCCTGCATTGTAATTCAAGTGGCACATTTTACTGAAAGTTTTAATATCGCCGGTTTACAAGGGGTTGCGTTTTGAAAAAAAACTTCAAGTAAAGTTTCCATGGACAATTTTATTTATCTGATGTTTGCACCGTCTGAGCCATACAAGCCTGAAGACATGTCTGACTCCGCTTGAGTGTTTTCAGTTGCATGCTCTCCAGATGAGTGCTCTAGCTTTTTTTTCGCAAACAGCAATTATTGGTACATTACTGTAATTGATACCTGCTTCTTCGGCAAAACAATTCGGGGAAGTAGCGTAGTATCAATTTGATACCAATCAGAACACTGCGTCGACTTGAAGCGTGTGAACGCGTCTGATATCACAGTGTGAGGAATACAGAAATAAAAATCAGCAGACGTGCGCATTAACTGGATGTCATCAGCACTTAGTCTCAACGGCTAAATTGCGCAAATTTTCCGCTGAGGTTTGCACTAAACGCCCGTTAACAGCAAATCGAATTGCTCTTTTACCAATGGATTGCATGAATGCCCGGGTTGAATAGGATGCGTGTGGGGTGACCGATTCAGCAGACCGGCATCTGCCGGTGCGTTTCAATCATGGTTATTCTTCTACATAAGATATCCCTCGGGATGTTTTCCTTTCCCCAGATTCACGCAGAGAATGGAAATGGGTGTTTTTCTCCCCTCTCTGCTTTCGTGCCAGCAATATCGGCGGGTTGCGCGAACGTGTTTGCTTTCAGCGTGCGAGGGAAATTAGTTATTCCGGAACATCGTCGGCTGGTGGACGAGTTTATCTCGTCCACCAGTCATTCTAACCGGGAACACAGATGACCTTCTCAACACGGTCGGCAAATTGGCACGACCGTGGATGACCCGCGGAATATAATCGAAAGAGCGGAAAAATTTTCCCCCGCTGTCGCTGGACATTCAACCCGGTCCACTGCACCAGTGTTCCCTAACCTTTTTGGGCCGAGGGACCAGCAAATGTCCTTAAAAATTTTTTGCGGGCCGGAAAATTTCCAAAAACATTTCTACTGATGGGCAAAATTTCATAAAATTGTTGCTGACTCGACAAAATTTTTCTTTAAAAGCGTTAAAGCAGGTATTTGAAAATTTCTGATTTTTTTCTTCGAAAATTATATTAAGAACCATGGAGCAGCTCTAGTGGAATGTCTTTTAAAAATTATAAAGGTGGGCTAGCTTGAAGAAAGGTTTCTCGGAATGAAAAATTACCATTATTTTTTCTGCAGGGGAACGCATTTCTGAAGCCTTATTATTAGGAGAAAAGCCAACATTCATTTTTCATCAGATAATTTCACCTGCCATTGTCCATAAAAAAATTTCACATCAAGATAACAGACTTCATAGCTAATTTTGAATAATCCATGATACTGAAGAAAATTTCCCACGGACCAGCAAAAAAACTTCTGTGGACCAGAGCCAGTCCGTGGACCACGGGTTGGGAAACACAACTACACACACCCATGACCCTGGATATGGCCGAGATTTGTTTTCCGCGGGAGCCGAAAACTGGTCTCTGTTGCATGTTTGCGAAGGGATGGGGGATGAATGCGGAAAAGATGCTAATCTGAGAGGAGGCGAAATTGAAAACAGAGAATTAACCGGCATGACAGGCGACGCGTGGCACGGCGTAATCGTCGCGACGGTGTATTGCAGCCCTCGGTTCGGATGAATGATAGCGCATAAAGCGAGTCCGATGTGACTTTGAATGAGTCCGTCTCCCCGGATTTCCGCGCTCGGCTCGTAATGACGCCGAGGGAACAAACATTCGCTTGATCCCGTTTCCTCGTTGTTTCCTCACCCCTTTTCCTGCCCCGGTCTCAGGACAGCCTCACTTCGTTTTTCTTGAAAGCAAGGGTGTTCTGAAACTGGGCTTTTTCAACCGATGCATGCGCGAAAAGGGTAGCTAATAGAAAAACCATGACATTGCCATGCACGTGTACAGTACTGTACTCGAATCAACGGAGCTATTGGGACTGAGCGAAAGATTTATTTCAAGCATTCTTAAATTGAACATCGTGAACAACAGGCTCGTTCCTAACTCAAGATAATTACGTTGTTTTAGAGAGCCTTGGCCATAAAGGAAGTCATGCATATGTGGTACCATGCCGAAATGGCACACTTGTGAGATGATTCGTTTCAGAAAAGATCACTCGGCATGTGGTTGGCAACAATTTAAGATGCAGAAAAAATCGGTTCTGTTCAGTTTTAAATTCGG